>JAFISB010000217.1:0-53041 GCA_022560015.1 Diplodia mutila
ACAGACACAAACAAAGACAAAAAGAAAAGAGAAAGAAGAAAAAGAAGGAACGAAAGAAAAGGGGGAAAAAAGAGAGAGAGAGAGAGAGAGAGAGAGAGAGAGAGAGAGAGAGAGAGAGAGAGAGAGAGAGAGAGAGAGACGGAAAAGAGCAGAAAAAACGTACCTGCCTTCTCACCCTCTCCAACACCCGCTCCATCAACGCATCCGGGTACGGTAGTATCTCCGGCGCCACGCGTTCCGCGACCCAGAGGCGGGTCAATTCCTGCAGGTCGCGCGCCGCTTGCTCGTGCTGCTGCGCGGACGAGTCGCGCGACACCTCGGCGAGGATGTCGTCGATATCCATTGTTTGAATTTTCCCTCCCCAACGGTAATATCCCTCCTCTTGTGACCACTTTTGTGACCAATTTGCGTTCCGATTGATTTGGAAACCTTGCGGGATGTGTTGGTTTCCTGAGTGAACCGTTCTCGGGGCTTTAAGTTAAGGTCAAGGTCGTCCTGCCCGGGCTGGTGAAGGGCGGCGCGGGCGGCGGGCAATGAACGATGGACAGACAGGTTAGACAGCCAGAGCGGCGGCGGCGAAGATCGGCGCTGGTTGTCTCCACAAATGCAGTGAATCCGGGGTATAATGCTGACTGGGGGTGACCACGCGCGCGATGGGAGCGACCAAGGGTTAAAAAAGTGCGAGGGAGAGATGCGGCGCGAATACCATGCAATGACGCGCGCGCTGGGGCCGACGACGCGATGGTGCGGCGCGGCGCGCGGACGGAGGTGTGGGGCGGACGCGTTCCGCTCAATGCACGGAGCACCAGCAAGCAGCAGCATTTGAACGCAATCACGCCTCAATCATCAGGCACCAACCCTCGAATAACCCTGTCAATGCCATCACGTGCAGCGAGGGTCGAAAGGGATCGGTTTCCAAATGTTTTTGTGCATTTGATCTTTCTAGCGACAACGGGGGACATTTCCTGCCGTAGTAGGTATCCCACAACTTCCACCAAGAATTGGTCGACCTTCTCCAAATCCACTCCTAATTATGCCGACCATTGGAGAACGCAAAAACCTGGGTATTTGCCTCCTGTGTCTTCCTTTACCCTGTTCTCTTCGTATGCAAAACAGCTCGGTTGCTGATTCTTTCCCAAAAAGCTTCCCTCCGCAACCGGCAAAAAGGCAAGAGACCATATATGTACAATTTCTGTTGCGCTGTCTTTCCCTCTTCGATATCTACAAGCCCAGCCTGATGTGGTGATGCAGCAAGCCTTGAGCTGAGCTGGCAGGAAGAAGAAAATGCCAATCTGGGCCAACGTTCTTCCTGTCGCGCACTGTCAAAAAGCAACAATGTGAGATAGTAATAAAGTACAGCAGAATAGAAGTGTTTCCTGGGACCGAAGAATGGGTCGTGAAGAGGATATTGGATGCAGGCACGAAGGTGTGCTGTCGAGACCAATCTGTGGATGAGGTGTGGTGAGAATACGGACTACGCAGACTCCGGCGCTGAGTCGATCGGTAGGAGAGTCGTTATGGCCTAAAGTGGACGATGTGTTCGTGACTCGGACAACGAAAAGTGAATATGCAAGGAGATGGGGCCGGTGAGCCCCGGTTGTTTTGCTGCCATTCTGTACAGCTCGGTTTGGATCCCTGATCTTCGAGGGGAATCCAATACTGGAACCCCGGAATCCGGTAGTGAACAAAGGAAAATGCATCAAAGGCAGGAAGGGTATGATCCGCCGGTGTGCCGTGAGACACCGGTGCAATGGAAGAAGTCGAAGAGAAGAGGATCATCCCAAAATAAAGGCCGTATGAGTGTGAAAAAAAAGTCCGGAATCACGAAAGCTTTTGAAAAGTCGTCTCGTCCAGAGAAAGAAAGAAAGGCCGTCTTAGAAGCGAAGCCACAGGAACGCCAAGTATCGACCGAATGAAAAGCCGACTGGCCGGTCGGAATGCGAGAATAGGACAAGAGTGACCCGAGAAAGTTATCAGAGACGCCATAGGGGATCCGTTTCGCCATAACGTCCGAAAATCATCGCAGCCGTTTGAGGGATTAGTAGGAGGCCATTCGGTGTGTTCGCACACGAGGGCCCATGGGGTCATGCATGACATCCAACGCTGAACCCGTTGATTTCGATCTGCTAGGAGCGGTGGGACTGTCTTCCATGTCGCAACCCTGGCCAAAGGCAAACGTCTGAGCGCGACCCAACTTGGCACGTTGTTTAAGCTTATGTAACCCTGCTTCGCAGGCCCGCTCATGTTCTTCCGATTCCATGCGCAGGTAGTTCTGGGGGAAGCAGCGTTGTTTGTACGATTCATAGAAGGAGGAGTAGCCTCCGTGCAGGATGTACACCTCGGGGTAGGTTAGTCTGGGGTAATTGTCTTCATTGACAGCACGATCGCGGCTCCGAATGAATTCAGCCCTATGGATGACGTCAGTTAAGCGGGTCGAAACAAACAACGGGGCATCCAACTGACATTCGAGGAGCCCGCAGCTCGGAATATTCGCAGTGGAAGACGAGCAGCGTCTTCTTTTGCGACGAGTAGTCAGTGTAGGGATCGAACAGCCTATCTGCAAGTGCCTCGCGCTCACAGTGGTTCACCGCACCATCAATGTGACCACCCTCATATTCGTACTCGAAACGGCAGTCAATGATCATTGTCTCGTCGAAGGCACGACTGTACTTTCCATCAAGCACATCCGACAGGGTTTTGGAAGCAATTCTCGGCAAGCTGTTAGGTTCGCCAGTGCTGGGCAAGGTCGGCAGGCTTAGTTGTGGTGTCTCATCAACGTCCATTATGGCTCCAAGCCCATTAGACACACGCTCACTCTCAGTGTTCATGATATCGCCAGGGCTCTCAAACATGCTCATGGTTCGACGGAATTGTTTCCTGGGCCGAACCGGCGGAGCGGCCTTCCGAACACCGGGCACCGGAGAGCCATTGCAGCGATTGAACATGTTAGAGACGTTAGCGTGGCGGGAGCGAGGCAGTCCCTGGAGGTGAAAGTGGATCTTTCGATCTTGTACAGGCGAAGCCTTGAAGCACGAGCTCAGGTCCGTCTCAGAGTTGTTGTGGCTGGTGTTGAAATGAAACGGAACAACGTTCTCCTTCGAGTGCTGGGCTGCTGCGTTCGACGAGAGCGTCTTGGCACGCGACAGGCTCGGACGAAGAGGGAATGAGGGCTTCTTCCGACTGCATGAAGGTTAGAATGAAAGACAAGGTGTGGGCCGAAGATGCTTACTCAGGCGGGGGCATAGGACTGTCCAGCAGAGGATTAGACGGGGGCGAGCACGAGAGATCCATGCCATTTTCTGCCACCTCGGGGGTAGGTGATTGCACAGAGCCGCGGTTGACGAAGCCGCAAGGGGCTTTGTGTGGCAGAGGCGAGATGTCCATGCCGTCGTTACCGTAGCCTGGGGAAGACGACGGGATCGGAGGAGTGGTCATTCCTTCCCGCCAGATGTCGGGCGTAGTGGCACCTTCTAGTCCGACACAGTTAAGCATGGAACCTCTCAAGCCCATCAATGGTCGCCTTACCCTTCTTCTTCTGTTCTGCCCTCTGGAAAATGTTTGTCGTGAACAGCGACCGGCGGGGTGTCGGCAATTGGGGACTGCAGTGTGGTGTTAGCCAAACTGGATGCATTGGCGGCGATGGGGCGATTGACTACACACCTCTGGTCGATGGTAAAATTCTGGGCCAGGTCGGCAGCGAGGCTGACCGTCGGCGACGAAGCCCTTGCAGCCTTAGAGGCGAAGTAGTCGGAACCTCCCTTCTTCATGCTCAGATCCTTGAAATTGAAGTTGTTGGCCCCAAGATTGAAGCGAGGCCGTGTCGACGCAAGGTCGCGTCTGTATCCCCAAGTGCCAGGCGAGGGCGGTGGCTGCATCACAGCGAGCGGCGATGACTCCATGATGGCAGAAGGCTCGAAGGCTCTTGTGGTGTGCCAATTGAGATGTATGTGTGGCTCTCGGGCCGTCTAGCGGTGCTGCAGACCGAGCTGCGGGCGTATGGATGGGTGGGTGGCGGGCGGGACGGGCGGACGTCGACGCTCGCAAAGCATGCAGAGACCGGTTAAGCAATTGACGCTCTAAGATGTCCCGCTGGAATACGGTCGGGCAGGCGGCGGCTAGTGGATGCGGGAGGTCGACGGGCGTGCTGACGGGCGGCCGAACATGGGACTGGGGCGGCGGTTAGGAGGGTGATGGATGGAGATGGAGAGGCCGGCGCCGAGCAGCTCGTCTGCTGGGAGAGATGCCTTCTGGGGACGGAGAAGGGCAGGCGCGGTTGGAGAAGAGAAGAGTCGGGGCACGAGAGTTGAAGAGGAGGTTGAAGCCGCAGCAGCTGTGCAGCTCAGCGTTACCAGGGAGATGCTGCTGCGGGGGCTAATGATCGCTTGCGAGTAGCAGCTCGCTGAACACTGGAATTATGCCCTGGCACACCCGCACGCACGGCGGTTAACAACCTTGAACGCCGCCCGCACGTCTGCCCGCCCGGGTTGCCTCGCATGCCGATCACGCTATTTACGCCTAAAGCGGCGCGCGCCCACGGCATTGTTTGCTCGCTGGTGCATCACCGTCCCCGGCGCGGCGTGGAGGCTCTTACATCGCGTGTCAGAGCTCCTTGCAGGCGGCGATGCAGCGCGGAACAAAGAGCTGCGGCTTGCCAAGTCGCGTCAATGTACACAGACGTTGCCCGGGCAGGCGCGCCCCGGCCGCCAGCTGGACTGCAGGCCCTGCTCAAGCTCTCGCGCGGTGCAGCAACAGCCCACCGCGCCCAGCACAACTCGCTGCCCCATCGCGCGATACGGTGCGCAAAAGACGCAGAGCCCGTCCCATGCGCCGCCTGTAACACCACCAGCGTCCCCGCATTCCTGCGCCGCCGACACGGCGACTTGATCAGAGATGAGCCCCCCCAAGCCCGGCCCTATCACCGATCCGGCGCTGGTTGCTCTGCCCACTGCGGATGGGTGGGATGGGTGGGCGCGCCGCCGACGCCCTCGCCCGCTGATTTGTCGTCATTGCTAGCTCTGCCCGGCCGCCCACGACGCGAAACAGGGCACCCCCAGTGATGTAAGCCACGGCTGGCTGAATCCTGTTGGTGTTGCTGGGGCGAGCCCAGCGCGGGTGAAACGGCCTCGCACTCGATTGGATCGACCGGGAATTGGCCTGCTCCAAAATCGGCGTGATTTGCCGATTTGCTCACGCGCTGGCTGAAGAAGGGCCCGCGCGAGCAGCAGCGTTCGAGAAGCCGCCTTTGCACAAGCCGGTTTGAAGGCAGGAATGACGATGCGGACGGCCTATCAGCCTTGTGCCGGGGATCGTATGCACGCCTCGAGATCGAGCGCACAGCTTGTGTGAGACGTCATAAGACGCGTTCCGCTGCACAAGATTTGCGAGATCTCCTCGTGGCCTCCATCGTTTGCGTCGGATGGGAGGGAAGTGGTGCTGGGTTGCTAGTCACGACAGCTGATGGTTCCCCGCTGCCACGTCGGCAGCCTCACGATAGAGCAGCAGGCTCATCAGGCAATAACGCTCGTGTCGTCAACAGAAACACAAGGCACCAGGGTACCACAGGGCACTGCCCGCCCTCCGGCCGCTCCGAACGCGACGACTGTGACTGAGGCGAGCTGACCGGTATCTGCGCGAACGATCGAGACCTGCGCAGTGGCTATCCCCCCACGGCCCCACAAACAGATGAAGGCATCCTCTGATGAGCGCCGACAGGCCCCTGTCGCGCCTTTGTCGGAGACGGGGCAGGGATACGGCTGCAACAGCCAGCCTCGTGTGTCGTGGTGGCCGCTGGTTACCACTGGCGCTGCTGGGCGACGCGACGATCAGAAAAAGGTAAACAATCACAAATTGCCTAAACGGGCGCGCGGGTCCCGTGAGCACGTGCAGGGCTGGCACTGGCGCAAGCAGCACAGGGGAACCCGAGACACGTCTGCCGAGCTCTGGCCGGTTCCGCTGCGGGACCACGGACCCAACCTCGCCTTGGCCATCGTGCTCCTCTCCGCCGCCGCCGCCGCCACCGCCCGCTACCATACGTAGTATGTCGCCGTGCTCGCTCGCCGTTCCAAAGGTACCATGGAATGGTGGCTGCCCCTGGGTGCCGGCTGGGCGTTCGAACAATAATGCTCATCAAGGCCGGGTGCAGCACCATGCGGTAGCCACCGCCACGTCGACAGTGGTAAGAAGGAGCCGTGCGATGGTATACCGGGGAATCATGCGATGACGGAAATTGTTGAGTTTACATTTTGCTCTTCTGGGCAAGCATGGTGCCAGTCTGTCCTCTGCTGCGTGCACAGCGGGTTATGCTTTTCACTGCGCACGTTCCTTCATCATCACTCGTCTGTCACAAAACGCGCGGACTTCCGTTGCATGGCTTGAAAACCCTTCTCGTGAGTGGTGGGGCCCCCGCCCGCCGGGGCTTTTCTGGAAGTTTTGCACAGATTTTGCTGGCCGTGCCCGTCAAGCGGTGATAATGATCTACGGACGGCGTCGCTGGAGGAGCTACGATAGGGCCAGTCCCACTGGACCCTGTTCCGCAGTTTGTCACGCTGGGCATGTTTTAATGACTTTTGATTCCTTGCGTCGGCGTTTACGTTTCGCGTGTCGAGGCTTCTTCCGCAACAGGCCCAGCCGGCCTGAGATAGAGAGCTCAGGTGTCACAAGCGAGAGGCCAGGCAGGCACCAGCACCGGCACCGGCACCGGCACCGAGCCATGGGAGTGGGAGTGGAGAGTTCCGGCAGGTCCCGGCATAACGTAGGGCCGACGCCTTCGCCATCAGGTCGGCCGGCCATACCTCGCGGCGGCTGGGAAATTTTGGTCGCCCAGCTGCATCGCCGAGCTGTACGGCTGCCGACCACGCATAAGCTTTGCATCGCTGTGCAAGTCCATAGTGCACGCGCCGCCGCTTGCAGCCATCGCGGTCGTTTCCAGCCAAAAAAAAAAAAATCCCCGGACTTGGAAAGCCTCAACACCTACAAGAGCTCGCGCCAATGTCCCGGAAGCGAAATCTCGAGCCCGCCGCGCAGGAAGCGCCAGCGAACGGCCAGAAGCGCCGCAAGCAGTATACCGAGCAGGATGCTGAGCTCGCCCGTCTTCTCGACCGTCTCGCAGACGATGCCCGCGATGTGCGCCTGGGTGCCGCGAAAGAGCTTGTCCTCAAGCTCTCTTCCGATCCACCAGCCGAGCTGGTCAACAAGATCATTGTGCGACTAATCAAGGGACTAAACAGCAGTCGCAAGGCCGCGCGTTTCGGGTTTTTCGTGGCGCTCACAGAGACCTTCCGTCAGCTCTACAGTCCCTCCAGCAAAGAAATCCCCGGTCTAGAACCAAACATTCACGGTCTCGTCAAGCTCATAGCTGAGCTGACGACGGTTGAGGGCAAGGCCACCGGCCAGGTACGAGACCACGCCACCAACGAATCCTGAACCCAGTCCTAACTCGTGCCCAGGAAAAAAGAGACCATCTCCTCGGCCGTGTCTTTGGCTACAAGGCCATTATCCAGTCCTCGATCCTCGTACAACCGGATGCCCCGAAAGAATGCTGGGCGAATGTCTTGGAACAGCTGTTCAAGCTCGCACGCGAGAAGCCATGGTTGCGTGAAGAATGCGGCCTCATCCTGTGCGAGGCCGTCAAGGCTGTTATTACGCTGGAGAACGGAGAGCACAAAGCGAAGCAAATCGTAGACGGAATCTGCTCCGAGGGCTTGGCGAAGACTCCGGAAGGTGTTGCCGTATGGCTAACGGCGCAGTCTGCTTTCCCGGACATGGAGTTTCCACAGGGAGTGTGGCACAAGGAAGATCCATTGTCGACGAAGGACAGGCAATCATTGGCCAATGTCATGAAGGAGAACTTCGCCAAGGCCGCCGATGGCACGACTGAAAATGCAAAGAAGGTGAAGTCTGGCAGCTCCCAGACGACGCTCAACTTTGCTTGGGACGTTGTCATCTCGTTCTTCCTGCAGAAATATGTGGAATCTCGACCAAAGTTTGCCAATTTCTGGATTGACATTGTAGACAGTGAGTTCTGGACCGGTCCACGCATTAAGAGACATGTTTCTGACGGATCAAAGATAACCTATTCTCGGCCTCGGCATCTGCCGAGCAAAAGTCGAAAGGCTTCCAGCTCTTCTCGAGAATGCTTGGAAGTGCTCCCGGATGGGCAGTACCTGCACTGTTCAGTCCAAACTTTATGAGATGCCTCATCAACCAGCGGAATGATTCTGAAAGAATTCTCCACAATGCCGCAAAGCTCCCCCTGGATGACATGCGCGCGAGAGCAAAGAGGGACCCCGAGTCTGCCGCACCCATGATTGAGAATCTGATCACTAAGCACGGCTCGCTCAACTTTGACCAGTTAACCAAGAACAAAACCGTAGAAGGTGTCTTGAGCCTCACTAACGACGTTGCGCTTGGGGAGATCGTGCCTCTTTTCAGACGACTCATCTACAGCCCCGAGGAGCGAGATGAGAAGGTGGCGGAGACCCAGCGTCGCGCTATCGCGGACATGCTGGTCACGATTGTCAGATCTCGCAACAAGGAAAACCCGATCGGCAGTGATGACTCGTGGCTGCGCAAGCTGCTGACCTTCCTCACGGAGCTTGCCTACTTCACGCCCACCGCTGCAATTTCTCCTGATTTCTTGCCCCTTCCTGGCGTTTCTGATGCCTCTCGTAACATGTTCCAAGGCCGGCTAACATCCTGCCTTGCTCATCTGCTGTCTTCGAAATTAGACGTTGAGATGGAGTATCCGTTCGTGGTGGTATCACACATTCACAGCAAGAGCAAAAAGAAAGGTCTGGCACTTGTTTTCGAGGCGGACAAGAAGGTCTTGAAGGTTGTTCAGGACGCACAGGAGCGAACTAGGGAGATTTCGAAAAAGGTATGGATCAATGCAACTCTTAATCGCAACCAAGTCGCTGACTTCCAACAGCTCTCCAAGGCCAAAGACAAGAAGAAGCCTGCCCTGCGCGCTTTCAAACTCCTGTATTCCCTAACCATCATCCAGGTCTACAACGGAGACCCTGATGCGGTGTCGATCCTAGACGAGTTGACAGTCTGCTACGAAACCGCTCTCGAAGACGATGCGGGTGCGAACGCCTTCCAGTTACTGACCGAAGTCCTTCTTAGTTTTGCAGCGAAGCCGTCGGTATTGTTCAGAAAGCTGTCGGAGCAGGTTTTTACCGTCTTTGCTTCTGAGCTGACGGCGGAAGGACTTCAATCGATGATCGATATCCTGAGCAAGAAGGAGAGCATGTCTGGCCAACAAGACCTGTTCGATCAACAGGGCAGCGGGGATGAAGAGGGGACAACCGAGGACGAAGATGAAGATGGTGATGAGGAGATGGATTCGGATGTCGAAATGGTCGAGGCTGACGCGTCTGATGTGGAAGAAGTCGAGGAAGGCTCAGCCGATGAGGACGACAGCGACAACGACGGGGAAGAAGGCAGCGGCGACGAGAATGAAGAAGAGTTGGAGAAGTTCGACGCTGCACTTGCCAAGGCCTTGAACACATCCGTGCCTACGGGTGAAGAAGGTTCGGACGATGATGACGATGCGGACATGGACGACGAGGAAATGATGGCGCTGGAGCCGGCCCTCGCAAAGATCTTCAAGCAGCGCCAGGACGCCACGAACAAGAGCAAGAAGAAGGACAACAAAGACGCGAAGGCGACAATGGTCAACTTCAAGAACCGCGTGCTTGACCTGCTCCTCATCTACGTCAAGCAGCAACACGCCAACTCCCTGGCCATGGACACGATCATGCCGCTTCTCCAGCTCATCCGCGAGACGGCCACCAAGCAAATAGCAGAGAAGGCCACGAACTTGCTCAAGCAATACTTCGACGCCGCGAAGAAGGGCATGCCCACGCTTGGCGACGAGGAAACCGACAGCGCGTGGCAACTGCTCGGCGACATCCACACCGAAGTCGCCAAGGACGCGTCGAAGCTGCACGCCGGCGCCTGCAGCCGCGCGAGTTTGTTCGTCGCAAAGGCCTTGGTCTCGAAGGACGAGAAGGACAAGGTGGAGAATTACGGAAAGATCGCGGACCTGTACTCGCGCACGCAGAAGCAGTGGTATGCGGACCCGAAGTCGCAGGTGCACCCCTCGTTCTTCAACGAGTGGGTCAACTGGTCGGTCGCCACGAGGCAGAACAAGTAGAGGCTCGAGCGTTGAGATGGGGGTTTTGGTTAGCCGTGGAGATGATAGTCTTCCGTTTCTTTTTCGCTGCGTGAATCTCCAATGGCTCCTGTGTGTTTCCAAAAGCGCACCATCGGGGATTGTAAGGTAGACTAGGGCCGGAAATAATGACAAAACAAAAGTTTGTGCTTGACCTGACGTTGTGGAGCCGGTGAGGTCTGAGTTTAATCGACCCACATGAACACAGAGCGCGCACGACGCACGAACAAAAAAGAAACGCAAAAAGAAACTCCCCCAGCGCGCATGACACACGAACAGAAAAGAAATGCAAAAAAAATCTCCCCCGGACAGGCTTGAACTGTCAACCTCCTGATTGCAGAGAATATCGGACACCTTAAGGCACCGAAGGCATCTAACAGTCAGACGCGCTAGCCAATTGCGCCACGGAGGAGGTGGTTGATCTCCTTTGATCCAACTAGCTGTCGGAGTGGCTGTTGATGGAGGCGGTTTTGCTGGAAAATTATATAAAAAACTGCGTGAGTGGTTGCCTGCCGTGGTTGACAACACGGGGTGTTTGGACGTTGGGAACACCAGAACGCTGAAGCATTGCTGGACGACTGGCTGTGCGTAAAAACGGAGTTGGTGGGGCAGAGTGGTTGGGAATGACGTGTTCAAGGGTGCTGCGTGATCGGAAAACGTCACTGGTGAACAACGCTTGGAAAATCAGACCTTGAGGGCATGGTAGTGGGCCAATGATGCTCGAGTGCAACCTCGAAAGAGCAGCTCAGGTGTTGCGAACATGCGTCCCGTTTTATCATCGTGAGGGACTATTTTCGTGCAGTCAGTGAGAGTAGTAAGCCAGGTCAGTGGCGTCGATGCGGAAGCCGAGGCTCGGAAAAGCCATTTGACATTATGAGGCAGTTGAGGGCGATTTCAAAGTTCGCTTTGTTGATAGCAGCAAAGGGGGAAAAAAGGATATGATGCTTGCGGTTGCGGTTGAGATTGATTCAGGAATTGCACGGCCGACTTCTGATGGGAGGCTGACTTTTCTCGTTTCCCTGATGTGGGCGAACTGGTTTTGCAACTTGGCTGTGCTCTGGAGCAAATTCGTTCGACGAGAGCCACTAAACTAGACCCGGAAGTAACTGTAGTGACATCCCCTTCCATTAGAAAAGGTGGATGGGTTGGTCCAGTGATTTTTCGGGTCTCGCTTGGCTGACTGCTGGGGTGCGGCATCGGTGTGGAATGGTTCATATTTTGCCATGCCTGGATGAAGGACTTGCATTGGCAGGATAATCGAAGGGCCAGCCAACGATGCTTCTCTATTTTGGCCGAATATCGGCGCGGCGCCTGCGCTTGCTGACCAGTAGACAACGGGCTTGTAACGGCGAGATTGACGGTGAAAACTGACGAGGACCCTGACGGGAGCGTAAACGTTGTGGGTTCGGTGTGGTGTTGCAGTTAATTAGCGGAGCGCCGGGTCTTCGTATCCTTTGATAGCTGGAAGAAGAACGAATCGCAGTCCTCGAGAGCACGCTTGCGGTATAATAAATCGAGGTTTCTGCTACTTACCTTCACGTGTTGTCCAAGACGGTAGGCTGCATGGCTGATTCCAGGTTGGTGGGTTGTCGGCATTGAGCAAGGGCTTTGGCTCCGGAATCGTGAAGCGAAGCTTGCAGGTGTATAGCCACATATAGACGAAGTCAGGGTGAGGACTCTGATCAAAATCGCTTGGTGTTGACATGCTGCTGAGAAGCTTGTAGTACAGCTGGTGCTGCTGAGGTAGTTGACCAGGCACAAACATGTCATGGAGAACGACACATCTGACGGCAGCAAGCAGCGTGCTTTCCGGATTTCAAATCCCAACGTCATTGTGCAACATGCTGGGCGCCTTCTCTGCTCTGCTGTGGCTGGTGCTCCTAACGTGGAAGCAGCGACAGCCGACTGGCCAATGAGAGCATACCCGACTACTTCACAGAGCGTTACAAAATAATTGAGCCTACAGATATAGTCTTAAAGCTCACATTTACGTCTGGACATTCGCTCCGACTGCCTATCATGATAAGAACTGGGCACCAAGCAACGCGGAAGTTGAGGGCTGACGCTTGGATCTTTGGGTACATGAAGTAATACAATATACCTGTTCACTCAAATTCACGGATTCGGATGACCTCAAAGCATGAATCGTGTAGTTGCTGTGGTCTATATACATAGGCTATACGGGGCAAATGAACTATCCACAGAGGAAGGGAAGACGGACCACGCGCTCATCATCACGGTCATCGCTCAGAATCCCACAAGCGAAACCATCATCCTCAAGGCAGGGGAATGCTCTGCGCATTCGACGAGAACAAGGCTTCCGGGTCAACCGCAGCTTTGATCTCCTTCAGCCTCTCGTAGTTCTCGCCATACAGGCGCGCGCTCCACTCGGCCTCGGTTAGGGCGGTGTCGCGGTAGTTGGCGAAGCCGCGGAGCGCCGTGCCGGCGGCCTGGAGCTCCTGCTCGAACGGCAGCATCTGGTTCTTGAGGTACTCGACGCCGTCGGCGGGCCAGGCGTTGACATCGGCGGCGTTGGCGTCCCAGCGGATGAGCCAGAGGTTGTTGCCGTGCGCGTACGACGTGTCGGCGTCGGCCACGTCGCGCGACACGCCGCCCCAGAGATCGAGGAAGCCCGACTTGCGCAGGTCCGTGCGGTTGAAGGCGAAGGTGGTGCTCTCGAAGAGCGTGTAGGCCTGGTCGTACGTAAGCGGCGCATCGGTCGTGATGGTCAGCGCTTGCGTGTAGAAGGCGCGGCCGCCGAGGGTGCCGCCGTTGGGGGCGGCGATGCCGCCGGTCACTTGCTGCTCCATGGTCCAGAAGTCGAATTCGGACTTTGTGAGGGAGGCGTTGGCCGGCAGGCGGTCGAGGAGAGGTTGAATCAGGCTGTCGAACTCGGCCGGATTTCCGTAGAAGTAACCGGTGCCGGTGAAGGGGGGAGCGGTCAAGCCCCAGCGGAGAGCAAGCTCATCGGGGGCGTCGTTGATGGCATAGTCCTGGATCTCGATGAGAGCTTTGGTGCCAACATCGAGGCTAACGTTTCCAAGGGAAAGGGTGAAGTTGACGGCCGTGTCGTAAACCGGCTTCCAGGTCTTGGTGGTCATGGACAGAATGACACCATAGGACGAACCAGCTCCGTGCGCAGCCCAGAGTAGGTCAGAGCCCTCACGGCCGCTGACAACGGTTCCGTTGTAGAGCATGTATTCCACACCAACAATGTTGTCCATTGGCGTGCCGAGGAAGCGGGACGTTGTGCCGAAGCCACCACCAATGGACGAGCCGACGAGACCGACGTGGCCGGAGCGTACATGGGGAAAATGCCTGCCATGGTTTTCCCACAAGAAGGTTGCCGCAGGTCCAACCCTGCTGCCACCTCCAAAAGTCAATTCCTGGCTGGCCTCGTCATAGCTGACAGAGTTGAAAGCAGCTAGGCTAACGACAAGATTACCGGGGTCACCAAAGCCGTAGCTTGCAAAGGAATGGTGACCGCCCAGTTGAGAGACCTTGACAGAGGCATCCCTGGCACAGCTCAGAGAGGCGGCCACTTGGTCCTGATCCTGTGGAAAGGCGACGGCGGCGGGGTCAGGATTGATACGTTTTTGGAACGCAGCGGTGGCATCTGCCCAGGTTCCAGAGCCTTCAATGGCGTTCTCGACTCCAGCAGCAGTCAGGCATGATTGAAGCTCAGCAGCCTTGGAGTCTTGCGCAGCAGCAAGTGTAGGGGCTAGGAGAAGGAGTGAGTGAATGAGGAAACGCTTGAAAGAAGGTGATGAATCCATGGCAGCTGAGTCTGAATGCTGCAAAGAGCGGATGGTCCTGGGTTGTCGGAAGAACTGGCTTAGTGGAACGCGCTCTTTATATCAACACCATGACTTGCCATTTCCGGCCGTCCCGGAGCCCGCCCCGCCAGGCCTGGTTAACCTGGCGAGTAGACGGCTTGACACCGACCAACATGAGTAGGCGATGGTCAGTCCGCTTTGCTTATGAAAGGCTGATTGGTGGTATAACAAGTCCACATCCTGCCAAGAAGGAAGGCAATCTCACACGCAGACTGCTATGGGGAACATAGCTTCACTTCGGAGGTCTGCGCCGATTCAAGAAACAGAAAGTTGGTTCGCTTGCAACAGAATACGAATCTGTTTCGTCGATGCGACTCATGGCGAGGCAGCGCCAACACCTGCCAAGGCCGATGGGATATCCGCGTTTCCTTTAGCGTGATCAAGGAGGTATCCGGATCAAGAAGGCACACAGGAAAAAACACTGATCAGGGGCAACAGCGGGCGGCCAGGTAGTCGCGCCCCACCGTGCGCTGCTGCTCATTCGACGATGATAGCGTTTTTGGTGCTTAAGCCGCAGTCCGAACTTTTGCTCAGTGGAGGCCCGCCTGACGCCATTGTCGAGGCTTGGGCCACGCCGCGCCTTATCCACCAGATGAACTCTTGCCTAGGCGTTGGTTGGTTTAGGAAGGTAACGGGAAACAGGGCGAAGAAAAGGCTCTTGACGTGCCGTGGCGGTTGAAACAGCGCCCAGGTGTTACAGGAAGGAGCCAGAGGATCGTGGAAGATGGCGAAGTCTGGACAAGTAGGTCTCGAGATTGATTGATCCGGAGGAAGCACCGCCGGCTTGGGGGAGGCTCTGATCTTCCCGCCGGCCAGTCGGGACGCCATCCGTTTTGCATTCCATGGAAACAGAATTGTGTAAGGACTGAGGTGGCAGCAGTCCCCACAGTAAAAGCGTGATGGAAATACGGCCACGGCGTTGGTCTGCGGC
Source organism: Diplodia mutila (assembly GCA_022560015.1). Taxonomy (NCBI): domain Eukaryota; kingdom Fungi; phylum Ascomycota; class Dothideomycetes; order Botryosphaeriales; family Botryosphaeriaceae; genus Diplodia; species Diplodia mutila. The sequence continues at coordinate 14,942 of JAFISB010000217.1, forward strand.
ACGTGGCACGCGGGGAGGGTACTTTTAGACGGGTGGATCGGTGGTAGCCCAGCCCATGTCACAATTGCCCTAAGGCTGATGGGCGGCCATGTCTTTGCGATGGCTGGATTCTGTGAGGTCATAGGCTGCTGCCGCCGCCCCGCGCAAACGCCGGGCCCGCGATTTCGGCAGGCACCACCGTCCCGCAGTCGCGCCTCACCTTCTCACTCCCAAGCTCACCACGGCTCCATCCTTGCTTCAAGCTGTGAACAACATGGCTTGTCTGCACGTCAGCGCTCCCGGTAAGCTTCACCCCACCAAAATCCAGCTCCAAACTGACCGTCGCAGAGCTTCGCGCTCCGGGACCCAGCCAGTCGGTCTACCGCGAGGACTGCACTCAGTGCTTCGACTCCATTGTGAGTTCGCAGATGCCACTGCTTCCCTGCTGCAAGCTTCCGCTGACCTGTACGCGCTAGGACGATCCCTCTGGTCTCGATGTCTGCCTCTACTGCTTCAACGGCGGTTGCACAGGCGATCGCAACCATTCCCGCCTCCACTACGAGTCCCGCAAACACCCTCTCGTGCTCAACATTCGCCGCACTCGCAAGAAGGTCAAAAGGGACGAGCCGCCCCAGAAGATGACGAAGCTCGCTATCGCCGCCGAAACCGAGGAGGACCGCTACGATACCACCACACAGGTCAAGTGTTTCGAGTGCGGCATAGATGATATCGACAAGACCACCGGCAAGCTAGCCGACGTGGTCGATGCTGTATTGAAGGCGAATACTTTTGCGCGCCAGGAGGAGGTCAAAGCCTGGGAGCAGGAGATGCTTCCTTGCGAGCACACTCTATGCTTGGAGCAGGAACCCGCCAAGAAGATCGAGTCGCAAGATCTGGGCCATTGCTCCATGTGCGACCTCAAGGAGAACCTCTGGTTGTGCCTGACCTGTGGCAACCTTGGCTGTGGCCGTGCACAGTACGGTGGCGTTGGAGGAAACTCCCATGGTTTGGCACACAGTGACGCCACTGGCCATCCGGTGGCGGTTAAGCTTGGCTCTTTGACGGCCGATGGCACCGCGGACATTTACTGCTACACTTGCAACGAGGAGCGCATCGACCCGGAGCTGACCGCTCACCTGTCACACTGGGGTATCAATATTGCAGATCGGCAGAAGACGGAAAAGAGCTTGACAGAGATGCAGATTGAGCAGAATCTTCGGTGGGAGTTTTCCATGACCACTGAAGATGGCAAGGAATTGAAACCCGTTTTCGGTCCTGGCTTTACGGGACTCAAGAACCTTGGAAACAGCTGCTATCTTGCCAGTGTCTTGCAAGCTCTGTTCTCTATGCCCGAATTCCAGGACCGCTATTACCATCCCAAGGACACGCCTGCTCCGGCGAGCGATCCTGCTCAAGACTTGGAGACCCAGCTGTGCAAGATCGCGGACGGTCTGCTCTCAGGTCGTTATTCGAAGCCCGATAGCGATGTCATCGCGTCGGAGAACACCCCCGAAGTGCCGCACCAGAAGGGTCTTGCGCCTGCAATGCTCAAGCATCTTATCGGCCGGGGCCACGCCGAGTTCTCTACCATGAGGCAACAGGATTCTTTCGAGCTACTGCTCCATCTCCTGAAATTGGTCACCCGCACGCCTCACCCTGCGCCTCTCAAGGATCCTGTGGATGCCTTCCGTTTCGTCATGGAGCAGAAGTTACAGTGCCTGAACTGCAAGAAGGTGCGCTACAGGACGGATGAAATGGAAAACATCTCCATTCCGGTTCCTATCAAGAGGATCCCCAAGTACGACAAGATGGAAGTTACGGATGCGAAGGGCAAGGAGGTTGAGAAGGAAGAATTTGAGCCGGTTACCCTCAAGGAATGCCTGGACATCTTCACTGCTTCTGAGGTCGTTGAACTTACTTGCGCTGCGTGCAGCAGTAAAGATGGATTCACGAAGCAGAGCTTGTTCAAGACATTCCCCTCGGTTCTTGCGGTCAACGCGCGCCGCTTCGAGCTTGTCAACTGGGTTCCGACGAAGTTGGATGTGCCTGTAGTCATTGGGGATGAGGCGATCTCCTTTGATGCTTACAAATCGCGCGGACTTCAGGACAACGAGGAGCTGCTGCCGGAAGATGCGGATACTGGTGCTTCCGACAAATTTGTTCCCAACGAGGCTGCTTTGGGGATGCTGGAGGCGATGGGCTTCCCTCGAGTACGCTGCGAGAAGGCGCTACACGCCACGGGCAACGCCGATCCTGAAGCTGCGTCCAACTGGCTTTTTGGGCACATGGAAGATCCGGATATCGACACGCCAGTGGACCTAAGTGGCGGAAGCGGTGGTGGAGCGGGGGCGGGAGCGGGAGCGGTCGACCCGGAAAAGATAGAATCATTGGGTGCCATGGGATTTTCGGCTCCACAGGCACGTCAAGCGCTCAAGGAGACGGGCGGAGACATGGAGCGTGCGGTCGACTGGCTCTTCAACCATCCCGAAGCAACTGGCGACTTCGGCGAGGATGAGGGTGCCGAGGCCTCGGCCCCGAAGGAGGAGAAGGCGGAGTCTGGTTCGGGCGAACTGCCTGCTAACTTCCAGCTGCAATCGATTGTCTGCCACAAGGGCAGCTCGATCCACGCAGGGTAAGTCATTAGCGGCGATTATGTGACTCGGCTATCAGGACTGACGTGTAACAGGCACTACGTTGCGTTCATCCGGAAACAAATCCCCGGCGAAGACAAGTCATCTTGGGTGCTGTTCAACGACGAGAAGGTAGCCAAGGCGGCGGACATCGACGAGATGAAGAAGTTTGCGTACGTTTACTTTTTCAGGCGTGTGTGAGCAGGCAGCAGGAAAAGGTTGATGATTGCATGAGACACGGCGCATGATGGTTACGGTTTGGTGGGGAGGGGGCGGCAATGAAGTGCATGGTTGAGAGGGGCGGCGGCAATGTTTCGTGCAGATTTCAGAGCTCAGAGCTCGAAGTTGGAGTAGAAATCCAGATGTTATCATCAACAGAAGAAGCATGCAGCTGTGATAGGTGCGCCGATCGGGACGTCATGGGCAATGGACGGCACCCGATTTGGCGATTCGATGTGTGCAGCGGGGTTGTGCACGCGCATAAGTCGCCACAGCCGAGATATGACTTAATCCCGCTGGCCGAGACCGCAGTGGCCGCCTTTCTCCGCGAGCCGAGCGGCCGCCGGGGCGTCATTCTCAAATAATCAAAGACGTGCACCTCTATCTTCGCCTCGAATCTGCACCTGCAACGCAACCTCTCTCAACCTCCCATTGACCTCCCATCACCACCCGCGCTTGCACTGCGACAAACTTCGACCTACACGACCCTCTCACACTCCGCACCACTTCCCACCATGTTCAGAAGAGCCGTTGCCACTGCGCCGGCCCAGGCCAGCAAGCTCCTCACCTCCGCCGCCAGACCCCAGATCGCATCGCCGCTCCGGACAGCAGCCCCCGCGGTCGCCGTCAACTTCAGGCGGAGCTACCACGAGAAAGATAAGTCTCCCCGATCGCGTATTCTTGCATGCGCCGCCTCGGTGCGTTGGAGAGGGCAGCAGTCACTGCGCGCCCGTCGTCGCTCCCCCACCATCCGTCACACCCCGTGTTCCTCCAACCTTCAGGATCGGCCTCCAAGCTAACATCCGCAGCACTGCTCGACCATTACAACCGTCCTCGCAATGTTGGATCGATGGCCAAGGGTGACAACGACGTCGGCACCGGCCTGGTCGGCGCACCGGCGTGTGGCGACGTGATGAAGCTGCAGATCCGCGTCAACCCTGAAGACAACACCATCAGCGACGTCAAGTTCAAGACATTCGGCTGCGGCTCGGCCATCGCCAGCTCTAGCTACCTGACGGAGCTGGTGCGCGGCATGACGCTCGAGCAGGCCGCCCGCGTCAAAAACACCGAAATCGCCAAGGAGCTGTGCCTGCCACCCGTCAAGCGTAAGTTCATCCACCATTTCTTTCCTTGCTTCTTTTCTGTTCGATGCATGTCGCTGACGGACTCCTCTTGCTGTAGTGCATTGTTCGATGCTTGCCGAGGATGCGATCCATGCCGCTCTCGCGAATTACTACACCAAGAACCCCAAGGCGCGGTCGACGGACCTTGGCGGCACCGGTGCCCCGCTTCCCAAGGTCGAGGTCGAGACCATCACCGAGACGCCGAACGCGGCCTCTGCCGCGTAAGGGGACGGAAGCCCACGAAGAACTGATGATGACCAAAGAAAAAGAAAGCAACAAAACGGAAATGCGAGAAAAGCGCATGATCTGAAAGTTTCCCATCTCGACGATGGCACTTTCGTTACTACTTCGTCGAGTGAAGTATTCGAAAAAGAGAGGTGTATATCACCTACCTTGAGGCGGCCGTCTTGGAGTGCGCTCTTTTCATCACTAGAATGAAATGAGATTCCGGACGCTCTTTCCCTCCCCACTACCCCTTTGCATCCTTTCCTTTTGATTCCGCATCATGTAGTACCATAGCATGATTCTCCTTTTATCGGGTGTTCCGTCTACTCCGGATGAAGGGAAGGTGGGGGAGTTTTTCCGTGTAAACAGGCGCAGCGGTTCGATGATTGATAGTCCTGGCAGTTACTCTGTATTCCAGCAACGAAGAAAGTAAAAAATGTTCCTTTTGATAAATGGCTGTCCCATATGGCGATGCTGCGTGAGTGCTAATGTGTTGGGAGGGATCCGAGCCGGAACACCAGGGTTGAGCCCTGTCGCCGGTTTGAGGGGAGCGAGACAGGAACCGAGGAAAAAGAATCATCAGCGCCCAGTTGACGGGCCGTTGACGGACTATTTAAACAGCAGCAGTCAACCGGGGGGCCTGGGCTCTGCTGGGAAAAACGATTGACACCATGATGGTATGTCACGCCACATTTTCATTATCAACTACTGGCCCTGCTAAAAGTGCCTGACGTGCTGGGGCCGGATCTTCCATCTGATATGATATTGGAGCTGGGGGTGGGTGGGTGTGGGATATCTGATCCTGCTTACCCGAAAGCAGCTCAAAACGGGGGAAGGGCGGGGGGTCCCGGAAAACGAACGCTTTGCTTCATTTTTCCCTTCCCTTTCCCTTTCCCTCTCCTTGGGCCGAGCCGCGCGCGCACGTACCCTGCACGCATGTGTTGTCCAAACGACACTAGCGGAGCAGGGGGGAAGGGAAGGAAAAACAGCGCTTGCGCTTATTCAGCCTCTACCTCCGTGGAGAAAAAGCGTTGAGGTTTGCTACCACCGTCGCTCCCTCTTTTCGTTCTCCATCCTCTTCGTCGCAGTTTTTTTTCGGCGTTGCGATAAACTCCCAAGGACCCGCTCTTCACTCCTTATCAAGGGAGAACCCAGTTTCCGATCCAGAGGGGCCAACCAGAGGGCCGTTGATGACCAGCAATTATCAATCGCTTTTCCCCGGCGGATCGCCGATGCCGGCGCCTGTTCGGGGGAACCGCTCGGCCTTGGGGTTTAGTGCTGGCATATCAGATCTTCGGCCTTTTCGTTGTGCTTTGTGCATAAGCTGTGAGAGGGTTTGCATAAATTTTCCGTTCGGCCTCGCTGTTTGACTCCGCTACTACTACTTCGGCCTCGGTCTTCGTCATCGTCTTCGTGTCTCTACCTCGCCCTTCCTTGGTGTCCCCTTCCTTCGTTCCTTCCCAAAGCCACCAAAAAAAAAAAAGAGTGGATCGTGGTGCTCAGCATTCTTTTCTGCCGAGCAGCCCTCAGCACCAGTGCTCCCCCAACGACCCCACGGCCTTCAGAAAGAGTCACCAGAACGTTAAAAGGCAAAAAAGATGAGGATATTCCGTCGCCGGGAATCGAACCCGGGCCTTGCCGGCACTTGTAAGTGAGATGACTCTCTAAGACTGAGAGCGGCAAATCCTAGCCCCTAGACCACAACGGAAGTTGTTGATCTACTCGATTTTACTCGAGCGTCTCTCTCAGGTCGATGTGTAATCGGTCCACTTGCAGTCACTATGTAGTCCATGTTCTAGTGCCTGTCCGATGTTGAGGTGCTGCTTCGACTTGACTTCTAGCATCCTGAGTGCACTTGGGAATCGTGCCCTTTGCTGGTTGGTGCCGAGATGCAGACCCCTTGATGGTTCGACTGTGAAGGCCGCAAAGATGCTTGTAAATCATCTCTCTCCCTTCGTACATTGTCATAGTCGGTTTGAAAACGTCGTGGCCCTTTCTTTCGCGGCCTATTGCGTCATCATTTTGACCTTCATTCGCTCCGGTGTTATTCCGGATAGTCAATTCCTTCAAAGACGGGAGATCCGAGTTCAGCCCTACGGATGTTTTTTTTTGATTTTGATTGGTTGATCTACTTTAGAATAGAGGACGACTTGTAGGATGTGTACAAGAGTTGCTTTGATAACTCTCAAATACTGTGCATAGTACAAGAACGACAACCATATGCTAAAAGTTAAGCCCCGAAGCGAGTGACAATTAATGGTCTGAGAATAGTAATCTTTTCACATGGCCTGCAAAACAGATGGGTATGGCATTCGCGCAGGCGATTTCATCTACTAGGTCAAGGCTGGGTATCGATTTTCCAATTCATATATTCATTTTGAAACTTTGCTCTGTGCTACTGACAGCGGGAAATGCAGCTCAGAACAGGGGGGGGAAAAGGTAGAAAACCTCGTCTCTTTTCGTCGCTCAGCAGCCATGGCTTGCTTCAAACAGCGTCAAGAACAATCCACAATCGTTAAACTCTGGGGGTACTCTTTGGTAAAAACCGCTTAGTGCATCTTCTCGTGCGTCGCCATCAAGCTACCGATGAAAGTCGTAATGAGGCGGCTGCGCACAGAGCAGATATCCTCGGGAACAAGCCAAATGGTTGCACCCATCTTACGCGCGATACTGATAGCCAGCTTGGCGTTGGAGTACGCCTCATCCTCCGTACGGCCGGGAGCGACGAGGTCGTAGTCGACGTAAGAGCTCTTCATTCCGTTGAGAACATCGAGGAGGAAGACGGCGTTGGATAGCGACGAATCCTTGAAGGAGCGGATGGCACTGGTCTTGCCACCGGCGCGAGACATATCGTTGGCCCACTTGACCATGTCGGAATCCGTGATCTCACGCTTGCCCAGGCGCTGCGCCAGGGTGCCGATCGTGTTGACGATATCTCTGCGCATCAGCTGCCACACCAAGCCAAGGGTGAGGATACGCTGGCCATCGGTAAGATCTGCACCCTGGATTCCGACCAAGCTGAACCCAACCTGCTTACCGAGCTCCACGGCATAGTTGGTGTTCTCGACAGCCTTAAAGCGCATCATCTCACCACCGCTCGGAGGCAGCTTGTTGACGTGACGCCAGTTGACACTTCCCGGCATGACCTTATCGTAGGCCTGCAGGATGATGCGACCATCACGGAGATCGTCAAAGAAGCTCTGGACGCTCGGCTGGACGTCGAGCGAGTTGAGCCAGAGCGTGAAGACGCGGGCTTCACGCTCGCCTTCAGCATCGAAGTCCTCGATCTCAGCCTTCTCCTCCTCAGTAATGGCATCAAGGCCAGGGTGCGTGTTGAAGAGGTTTGCAACAAAGGCAAAGTTCAGCTTGGAGTTTCCGGCGACGAGCGACGTGGGCGTCAGGAACTTGCGGCAGTCGAGCTTGTCAGCGTTGTCGAGAACCTGCTCGGCACGCTGGAGGAGGTCGGGGGTCTGGAGCGGACCACGAGAGCAGATGTCGGGCTTCAGCTGGTTCAGCAAAACAGTGTAGTTTTCACCGTCCTTGACGTCGGAGGAGAAGTTGTGGACACTACGATAGATTAGTCAAATTTCAAGGGACACGGCTTGGTCAACTTACGTGCGGTGCCACTTCGCGTTCTTCAGGTGGTAGTTGAACCAGCGGAGCAGGATCTGCTCCGGGGGCAGACGCAGGAACTGCTCCAGGGTCTCGTCGTCCTCCAACAACCTGTACAGCTCGGGGTGGAGCTTGATGTCGATCTTGCCCAACAGACCACGGCGAATGACCTGCCAGATCAGACCGAGGATCAAGTGCTCGCGGACCTCGGCGATATCCTGGCTACCAATGTTGACGACGGAGCATCCGATACCCTTGGCCGACTCAATGACGATGTTGTTGTTCTCGGTCATGTGGAAGGCATTGAGCTTGGAGATCTTCTTGCCAGGGCGGTTAAGAACACGCTCGTCAATGGTGTCCGGGACGCTGTCGTTGATCAACTTGGCCAGCAGCAGACCATCCCTGCACTGGTCGAACATCTCGAAGGTGTCGGTGGGGAAGGGAAGGCGGTTGCCAATGTCCGGGTCGCCGGCGAGCACGGCATTGATGTGGCTGGTGAAGGCAACGCGCTCATCCTCGTTGACGGTGTGAGTAACGTTAGCAGACGAGCCCTGGACCTGTATCCTGCCGCCGCCGTGGCTGCCCTGCGACTTGTGGCCGTAGACGGGCGATTGCGGGGCCTGGGCGCCGCTGAGGCCTCGTGGGCGCGTGGGGCCCGTCTGCATGCGCTGCTGGAGGGGCGATGATTGGCGCAGTTTGGCAATGAGCTGTGCCGTCGGTCAGTGGCCTGGGGGATTTGCGCATTTGGGGCGCACTTACATCAACGTAGTCCTCGAGCTCGACGCGCCGCGAGCTGTCCAGCTCGACCTCCTTCAGGGCCTGTCTGACGACATCGTACGGCTGGCGCTCCGAGGTCTGGGTCGCCTTGATCACGGCGGCCTCTTCGAGGTAGCCCTTGTCGTCGACGTCGAGCTTGCGGAAGGCGTCGGTGAGGCCGAAGATCTCGGACTGGTCGAACTGAGGATACTTCCTCTGCAGCTTGATGACGTTCATGGCGCAGAGTTGGGGGGATTGGAGGGGGGAAAGCAGCGGAGGGAAGCAGGCGGACGCTGCGGGGATATTGTATGAATTGGCAGCAGCCTGGCAAGCGGGCGGAATTGCGTGGCAGAGGGCGCGGGGTGGTGTCTGTCGAGCGGTCGGGCGTGGGAGTCGGGCGCGCGTTCACAGGAGGCCTGGGGGCTGACGTATCGCGGGGCAGAATGAGGATCGGCCAAGCGACAAGCGCTGCTGCCCGCTGCTGCTGCTGCGGCGCCCGGAAGCCTAGGGAAAAACCTGCTGGCCCGCGCCCGCGCCACCCGCTCGTTGCAACGCGAGTACGAACCAAGCCGGATGCTCGCGGCCTATATCTGCCTCGACCACCAACGCCCTCGCCCTCGACATCCGCCGCCTTTTTCGTTTTCGTTTGCGCCGGCCGTCGCCTCCACGTCCATCAGAGAGCCGCGCAACCGCCGGGCGAGCCAACAAACGCACACTGCGCCACCACTGCAGCGTCATACTTCAGGCACCAACATTTCTTTGGCTCACATCAGCCGTCGCTTCTGTACGACCGCCTGGTGCTGCGTGTTGGAGTCCTCTCTCCTTGCCGGCACCGCCACAATCTCCGATGTTGCTGATCTGTTCCAAAGCGGGCTTGTGGCTGTCTGTGCCGCGAGCGAGAATATCGAGCTTTAATTGCTCATTACGCTACGGTACTTGATGCGGCGGCTGCGGGCCCAGACTGTCTGATATTCCAACCCGTTTGCCGAGCTGGGGAGTGGGAGAATACACAGGAACAAGGACAGATTGCATTGCCTTCACCAGACTCGTCCGGATGGATACTTCAACTGTGGACCAGGTGAGGTTCAAGCGCAATGACTAGGGGTCTGATGAAAGACGCAAAGGTCAAACGAGCATACGGCAGACTCGCGCGGTCCAACATCTTGGTTGCTCTACCTAGCCTGCCTTTTCTCAATGGCTGTTCTTTCTAATGGGAAACCCGGGGCTTTCTCCAACGCCCTCTCAAGTTTCGAATATCTTCGATTTCGGCCGCAGAGACTCGCTGCATTGGCGGCCAGCCAAGCGACCAGAACACCTGACGGGAACCATTCCTTGAAGTGGCGAACGAGCAAGGTCATCGGTGAAATCATATACATTTCCCACCGTCCACTTCCATGTTGATCCTGGCCATGTCAGCTTCCTCAAGCCAAGAGTCGTCCATGGGAGACTTACCCGGTAACAAACTTGGCATCGTCACTTGCGAGGAACATGCAGGCCCCTGCGACATCCTGAGGCTCGCACAGCCGCCCCATGGGTACGTTGAACAGGAATTTTTGCATGTTTTCGGGCGTGGGAGGAACTCCGGTGAAGCTCTCGAATAGGGCGGTGCCGCTCAGCAGCGGGCACACAGAGTTTACTCGGATGCCGTGAGGTCCGTATTCTGCGGCGAGGCCCTTGGTGACATTCCAGACGGCGCCTTTGGAGGCATTGTACCAACAGAGGCCAGGACGTGGACGGGTGGCGCCTGTGGAGGCGATGTTGATCATAACGCCGCCCTGGCCGCGCTCGATGACTGACGGGACGAAGGCGTTGCTGCCGAGAAAGACGCTCTTGACATTGACGTTGAAAATCCTTTCCCATTCATCCTCTGTGACCTCGACGGTTGGCTTGTTCTTGTAGGTGGTGCCCGCGTTGTTGACCAGGATGTCGACGTGGCCGTGCTTCTGCAAAACCCCGTCAATGGTAGCTTTCCAGTCGGCAGCCTTGGTGACGTCCATTTGGTGAAAGGTAATGCTTGACGGGTTCTCAGCAGCGATCCCCTGACCGCCGGCGGCGTTGATGTCGCAGACGAGCACATGAGCTCCTTCAGCAGCAAACCGTCGCGATATCTCAGCTCCAAACCCAGCGCCGCCGCCTGTAGATTATGTTAGGGACTGGTATTCATGAGAGGTATGCAGATAGGTAGTAGACCTGTCACGATGGCTACCTTGCCGTCGAGTCTGCCCATTGGCCCGGTTCTTAATGAAGTATAATTGTGTGATGAAGAGACGGGTCAGTATGCTAAAGTGTGAACCCCACATGAATGTATCCTTTTATATCACAACCTCGGCCGTTGCACCCGCAAGACAGCGAGAAAGCTCTCCAACGAGCCCATAGTGCACGGCAGCTGGCTTCCGGCCACTAAAAGCCAGCGATGGCAGCCAAAGTTGTGCGGGGTAGAGGGTGCATCCGGCCACGACGTTGGAATTGGCCGCCTCACCCCCGCGTGCCCCAACGACATCCCCGCCTTGCCTTACCCGAAGCGGATTCGCGGAAGTGGGCCCCGATTTGCGCGCACCTTCTCCGCACAGGCTCGGGGTTCGTGGAACGCAACTCCAATGGTCAGCTTGGCGGCCCAATTCTTCTTAAAGCAGGAGCATGGCTGGCGCCTTCCCGTCCCACCAAAGCTCTCTCGCTTGCCTCCGTCACGCCACCACGTCTGGAAAACAAAGTGCTGCAAGGGTGGGGAAAGACAGATAAGAAATGGGCTCCTCCGACCAGCTCCCCTTCAAGGTTCACTTGTCCCAACGCTTGCTTGCGCGAGGCCAGGGCTGACGCGACCGCAGCTCAAGAACCCGCATCTCTTCCACAACCAGTCCTACGTCAACGCCAAATGGACAAATGCAAAGTCGGGCGCGACCTTTGAAGTCGTTGGTGAGTTGCAGTCATTGCTTTTTCCCGCACCCGCCTTCCAATGATTATCCCCAAAGCAGACTTTGACCGCGTGCTTTCGACGTGAGCTTGAGAAACCTGTTCCGCTTCACATGATTTTGGTGTCCTGAAGTTCTCCTTACTCTGTTGTTCGAAGAGAAAGCCTGCTAACTCTTCCGATTCTACAACAGACCCGGGTACGGGCAAGCCCTGGACGAGTTGCCCCATCAATGATGCCTCCGACGTCGACGCCGCCGTGCAGAGTGCGCACTCGTGCTTCGAGTCCTATCGCAAAATCACCCCCCGGCAGCGAGCCCAAATGCTGTTCAAGTGGGACTCACTGATCCGTGAGAATCGCGACGACCTGGCCACGCTATTGACCTACGAGACGGGCAAGCCGCTGGCCGAGGCATATGGAGAGCTGGACTATTCGACCGGTTTTACTTGGTGGTTCGCAGGAGAGGCCGAACGCATCCAGGGCACCGTATTCTCTCCCGCTCAGCCAAACCGCCGCGTTTTCACCATCAAGCAGCCCGTCGGCGTGGCTGCTGCCCTGGTCCCCTGGAACTTTCCCATTGCCATGGTGCTGCGAAAAGCCAGCGCTGCCTTGGCTGCTGGCTGCACCATGATCGTCAAACCCTCCCCCGAGACGCCGCTGACGGCTCTGACGCTTGCCCACCTGGCCTCCGAAGCTGGCTTCCCGCCGGGCGCTTTCAACGTACTGACGACCGACCTTGAGAAGACGCCCGAGCTGTCCGAGGCGCTAACGCGGCACCCGCTGGTCAAGAAGGTCACCTTCACGGGCAGCACACGCGTCGGCAAGATTGTCGCTTGCAACGCTGCCGATGGCCTCAAGAAGGTCACGCTCGAGCTGGGCGGCAACTGTCCCGTCCTCGTCTTCGACGATGCCTCGCTTGATCAGACCATGGCCCAGCTCTGCCCCCTCAAGTGGCGCCATGCCGGCCAGGCCTGCATCACCGCCAACCGCATCTACGTCCAATCCGGCATCTATGACGAATTCCTCAAGCGCTTCAACGCCGAGACGGCAAAGCTCAAGATCGGCCATGGCGCCGCCGACGGAACGAGCATGGGCCCGGTCACCACGCCTCGAGGGCTCGACAAGGCGGAACAGATCGTCAAGGATGCGGCGGACAAGGGGGCGAAGGTCGTCACCGGCGGCAAGCGGGTCGAGGGCAAAGGCGGCTACTTCTTCGAACCGACGATTTTGACCGATATGAAGCCGGATATGCTGGTCTCGTGTGAGGAAATCTTCGCGCCTGTAGCAGCCATATACCGCTTCGAGTCCGAAGACGAGGCGGTAAAGGCCGCGAACGACACGAGCATGGGGCTGGCGTCGTATTGCTTCACCAAGAACGTGGATCGCATGTGGCGGTTGCTGGAGAATCTGGAAGCCGGGATGATTGGAATGAACACCGGTGAGCGCTGAACATCTTTTTAGATCGTTGGATCCCACTGACACCATTTGAAGGTAATTCGTCAGCGGCCGAATCGCCTTTCGGCGGCATCAAAGAGTCGGGCTACGGCAAGGAGTCGGGAAAAGACGTTGCTGTCAACGAATACCTGGTCACTAAGACTGGCACTTTCACTCTGGAGGGTCAATACTGAAATTGAAGGAGAAGGTAAAATAGGTCACATGCTTCTTCGCATGAACCGACGGTAGCCTAACGGCCGGCCACTGTATATCGGTGCAATGGATTCAAATTGTGATGGATTCCAGTATATGTTTGTAAAGCAACACAAACACAATGGAGCAGAGCATGGTTACGGTCACACCCAAAAGTGCTTCCGCGGCCACACGTGTGCTCTGCTCAATTTAGCTGATTTTCAAGAGGATAGGGCATCATATTGGGGGCCGTATTCATCGTTTACCCTGGAGACTCGCTGACATCTTATCCATGCTGTGGCTTGCAGGGCTGAAAGCTTTCATTGTAGACCGACGTGCATAAGCACCCTAACGCAGCAAGATCAGCGAGTCCACAAGCCCACAGGGCTGAAAGCAAGCTTCAGGCTGCTGCAGGCTGCAAGGGAAAAGTATAAACGATGTCTCCCCAGCAAAGTCAGCTGGCCAAAGTTCTCGTCAGAACATCATGAACTTACCTCCTTTCCTCGAAGAACACAGCTTCCTCTCATATGCCTCCGCAGGGCTTCCCCTTTACCCTCCCACATTCGGACCCCTTACTGCCGAGAAGCGTGCTCGAACTCAAGATGACCTGCAAGGATTTTTCGAATCAGAACTGCTCACCCCGAGCATCAATATCATCCACAGGCACCTCTGGCTCGCAGGAGCCTCCCGCCCAGCTTATCCGCTGCACATCCACATACTGGCGAGGCGCTCGATAAACCTCACAGAGGATCCAAACGCCCACCTTCTCTCCGGCGAAGGCCACATATCCATCAAACCTCTCCCATCTTTCCTGCTGGACTATGCCGTATGGAACACACAACTGTGCCGCAATGACAAGCTATACAAAAGCGCCTGCGGCTTCCTCTGGTCATACTCTTGGTTGATCAATCACGAAAGCGACCTACGCGTAGCAAAAGAGCACGGACTCGTCCCGGACGGTCTCAGTTGGACAACCTGGGCGCAGATAGTCTACGACTTCCTCGACCACTTCCGCGACGGCGACGACGACGGCGACGGCAACAGCAACAGCAGCAATGGTAGCAACGGCAACGACAAACCGCTCCTCCGCTCCCACGTCGACCCGCGCTACTCGCGGCTGGCGACCATCTACCGCTTCAGCCTGCCGGCGGGGCGGCCGTTCTGGTACGCGCTGATCCCGGGCTCCGGCGTCGAGCGCAAGATCGTGCTCGTCGCGTCCTTCACCGTCGCGCTGTCGGCGATGCAGGTGGGGCTGGCGACCGAGCGGCTGGCGGGCGACGCGAGCTTCCAGAAGGCCGCCGAGGTGGTCGCCGTGCTGTCGCTGGTCGTCGTCGCCGTGGCGATCGGGTTGTTGCCGGTGCTGTGGCTGCCGGTGTGCGTGGTGAACGCGGTTTTTACGAGTGATTTGGGTCGGCGGTTTGGGCGTCGCAAGAGAGGGGGAGGCAGGAGCGGACGGGCTGTTGTGTGATTGAAGGGTTGTTGGGGATGTGCTCGCTCGAAATGATGGGGATCTGGTCGTAGTTTTCATCAGGGGTGCGAAGAAAGGTCTGTCTTCCTCCCGGTGCCAACTCTTATCGTATTTTCTTTTCTTTTCAATGACTGTTTTTGGCAGCTTCTCGTATCCTGAGATCCCTTGTTTGTACCTATGAATGGGGTTGCTTTTCTCTCCTTTCAAGAGTTAGTATCGGTGGCCTGAGACTGGGGAGTGCTTCAATGCTCAAGACGCGCGTTTGAAGAACGGGCCAAGGATGGATGTGAGGAGCAACAAAGGGCGTGTCCAGGATGCCATGGCCTTCCGGGCCGTGGTGCTCTCTGATTAATTATTGATCCTGCTAAGGCGTCATGCGAAACGGCAATCAGACAAGTCCGTGTTCCCTGTCCCGCCGACGGGACCACGGTCTCTCCTGAAGGGCCGGTCAGCGATAAGTCGTACGGGCAGCGGGCAGCGTTGCGGACCGGAAACAAGGCCAGCTCGCGGCTTATGTCCGGTCGATCGGGCGCGGTGAGTAGGAGCCTGTGGCCACATGGCTGCGTGGTGTCCCCGGTCGGGACGTGCGGGTGGAGTTTGTTGGCCAGCACCCTTCGCTCGAGCCTAAAGCCATGTGGCCGAGGGGATGCACGGGGGTATCCTCACAATAAAAGCTTATTGCCGCGGGAAGCGGAGAGAACGGAGACCCCGGCTGCGGCGTTCTGCAGCCCAGATGGTGGAGATAGCGGCGATTGAAGCCAAGCAGGATTCTGACTGTGCCTGGCGGAGGAGGATTTCTCGAAAGCAGAGCGAGACGATCATTTGCCCGGACAAGCATGCCGGCAGTCTCAACGGCCTGACCGGCGGCGATGGAGCCACAGAGCAGCGGCGATGACAGGGCTCAAAAGCTTGGTTGCGGCTAGCGCTGCAAAGGGCAGGCGGGCCGGCTTCCTGCCACGCGCCGGCGAATTGTTGATGTCGTCAACCCTCGCGCACGACCCCCGGCACACCCACTTGACAAATCCGAACAGCTGCCGACGCTCCACCAGCCCCTCAAGGGTCGGCGGGGTGGAGGGACAGAGCTCATGGTCGGTCCGCAGGATTAAAGCACCGCGGTTTCCCTTGCCACGGCTTTGCTCTCACCCTCCCAGCTCGCATCTCTCGCCTTCAATTCCTCCCGAAGCTTCACCTAAACAAAACTACACAAAATGGCCTCCAACCCGCCCGGAAAGTGCTGCACCACCGGCTTCAAGCACGAAGGTGCTTCTGCTGGCAAGATTGAGAAGGTTGCTGGCAGTACGTTCCCCCACTCCTGCATTCATCCACTACAGCTCGCTCACCCTCCGAGCAGTCAGCACCTACCTCGCATACCCCGAGAACAAGAGCACCGAGAACGCCATCCTGATCCTTACCGACATCTTCGGCCATGAGTTCATCAACGTCCAGCTGTAAGCCTCGCCCCTGGTCCGCCACGAGAGAGAAAACGCCATCCTGACGTCGAAACCCCACAGCCTCGCCGACCAGTTCGCCGCCAACGGCTACTTCGCCGTCATCCCCGACCTCTTCAACGGCGACCCCGTGCCCGTCGACATGCCTGCCGACTTCGAGCTCATGAAGTGGCTCGGTGGCCACGGCGTGTCGCAGGTCGACCCCATCGTCGACACCGTCGTCAAGGAGCTCAAGGGAAAGCTGGGCGTCAAGCGCCTTGGTGGTGTTGGCTACTGCTTCGGCGCCAAGTACGTCGTCCGCTTCCTCAAGGACAGCCAGATCGACGTCGCATACCTCGCCCACCCGTCCTTCGTCGACGCCGAGGAGCTCAAGGCCATCCAGGGCCCCGTCAGCATCACCGCTGCTGGTGAGTTTCCGCCATATGTTTGAGATTGTGTGTCTGGATTACAGACGTGCTGATGTGGGATTGAAATTGCAGAGACCGACAACATCTTCCCCGCCCCCAAGCGTCGCGAGTCCGAGGACATTCTGGTCGACATCAAGGCTACCTACCAGCTCAACCTCTTCTCCGGCGTCGAGCATGGTTTCGCCGTCCGTGGCGACCTGTCCAAGAAGCACGTCAAGTGGGCCAAGGAGCAGGCCTTCTACCAGTCCGTTGCTTGGTTCGACCAGTACCTCAAGGCTTAAATCAGGGGAAAGGGGAGCTGGAAATGCTGGGGAGAAACGGACAGTTGTATACCGGTTGCGCATGGTTGAAAATCACCGAGGCAGCAACGGCGCAAGATGTATGAGGTGGATGAATGATACCAATGACCGGAGGAATTGCCTGGAGTATGGGTCGGGAAGACTAGGCAGTTGAAAATTAAACAAACTACCTTCAAGCCTCGTGCGTGATTATCATAGAGCGTGCCGGCGCCGTATGTGCTTTGCTGCCTGCCCACTGTTGCTTGCACTCCTTTGCCTGTGGCCTTTTGCCTGCACTATGTTGGCGCCTACGGTGATGCCTGCAGTCTGCTGCCTGCTGCCTCGAGCAAGTACAAACCATGTCGAATACATTAACGTGTTTGACCGGGCTATGGGTTGTACGGGGTTATGGGTCAGCCAACCGGATTGTGCGTTTGAATCGTGGATTTTCTTCGGTTTACAATCAAGCTGGCTTTCTCATTGGTTTGACCCATAACCCCGTACAACCCATAGCCCGGTCAAACACGTTAGTCTTGATGCGCAAGAGAACGGATGCGGTAGATTTCAAATGCTCAAAAGCTGTCGCCTGCTTTCCGTCTGATTCATGACACCCCAGAGGGGCGTGTTGACGGCCAATGAGGAGCCTCCGAAAGACTCAACTGATGTCTTGAGCCGCCCTTGCGTCATTTAACCAAAGGGATTGGCCAATACTCGATTCGTATTGGCCGCGTTCACCCACGTTCTTCTCTCTGCTTCTCCCTGCTTCCTCACACAGACCCTCCCCCAGTCCCTGCTGCGGTTCTTTCGTCCGATGTCGGACGGGCGAAAACACATAAATAAACCGCGTCCCCCAGCCCCAAATCCGCTCTTCAGCTCTCTTTGCCTTTTGGCTTAGATCAAGTGTAGTATCTGTTCTTTTCAGTTTAATCTCTGAAACGTCTCTACGGAGACATTCGTGATTATTCTTGTTTTTGGATCTGGGGAGACGGCCGCTGAGCTTGCTCATGTCGCCTCCCACAGTGTCGCCCGTATTGCACTGCCTCGGGCTGACGCGAACACTACTCTTTTTCGTTGAGACGCTTGCCTTGTGCAGGCGCTTGAGGAAGAAGACTATGAGGTGAAAGGCTCGTGAGTAGGTAGGTAAATCTTCGAGTGTTGGTGCACTTTGGCCTTGCCTTGCTGTTCGCTGAGCGCTGAGCGCTGAGCGTCGGCGTCGCGATGTTCACGCTGCGGTGTTGAGGCGTTTCGGTGCGCAGAATTTTGGGGTTGTGCGGCAGGCGCGTCCCTACGCGACCGGTGGCGAACGCCAACCAGCTCCTGCAACGCCAGACTCTCCTTTTCACCGTCAAAGCCGCCGCGTCCGGCACGCCTCGGTCTTGGTTGACCTGGATGCCTCTTCGCTACAATACAGCCGGTGTGCGAGCTACAGGTGTCGGGGCCTGGGCAAGCAACCGGTAGGCTCACAGCAGAAATTCCAGAAGCACGTCCGCCCCGCCCGCCAGCTCATCGGCAGCACGGGAAATCGCCCGCCAGCCAGCTCAGGAATGAACGACGGCTGATCGTCAGTTTCGGCCTTTCGAAACAGACTCTCCACAACAGCGCTTCGCTGGCGACAGCCGCCTTCTATCTTCAAGCGACAGGCGCTGCCAAGGGCCTGCCTATTCTGAGGCTCGGCGGGCGCTCTAGGCACGGGCTCGCCCGCCGCATCTCGCCGTCGAATGGCGCGCGCTTGCCCCGGCAGGCTTCTAGTCCCGCTATCTCGCTATTTCGAGCCGCGCGCTATCGACTATGGCTGCCGTGAGGGCTGGCTGGCCAAAGGAAATGTGGATATGAAAGCGAAACCCATATCCGCTGCCGCAAAGTAGGAGGCGTATTTCAACCCATCCTTCCCTCGCCCGGTGCTAGTGCATCTCCAAGTACATACCATCCCAGATTCCCCCCCGGTCTCTTCATATCTCTGCAGTCCTTACTGTTTCGAGTTCATTTCGAGCATTCTCCGTTCTCTCGCTATCTTTGCTTTCATCCTTGCCCAGATTTCCCCGGAGCAAGAACCGGTTTTTTGCTGCAGGTCGTATCCGGAAGCGTAGAAGCCGCTGCCACCTCTGCACATCCTTGAGGCTATTCCGTACCTGACAGACGTCATCGCACGATTCATCTGGCATCCAACCTTTCAATCCCATATACAGGCAATAATCTGCAGCTTTTGCAAGCAATTAATACCCCCCAAATATCTTTAATCCCTGTATCACGACCACCATCACCACCAACAACAACAATAACACCATGCGCAACTCCTCTATCCTCTACGCAGCTCTCGCAGCAGCAGCGGCTCCCCTGGCTGCCGCCCAAGCCGGCACCGTCTCCTCCAAGCGCGGTCTCGTTTACGTAGCAACGGACGACAATGCCGCGGACGACGCCATCTGGGTGTCGGCGGCGAACGACGACGAGCTGACGTGGTACTACAACTACGCCGTGCAGCCGACGACGTCGCTCAAGGGCACGGCGCTCAACTTCGTCCCCATGCTGTGGGGCACGTCCGACGCGGATGACGAGAAGAAGAGCACGGCGTTCCGCGACGGCGTGCGCGCGCTGGTCAAGAGCGGCACGAACATCACGCACGTCCTCGGCTTCAACGAGCCGGACGGCAGCTCGAGCACCGGCGGCAGCAACGTGCCGGCCGACCTGGCGGCGTCGACGTGGAAGCGCGAGATCGAGCCGCTGCGGGACAACGGCATCAAGGTCGGCGCCCCCGCCGTGACGGGCAGCCCAACGGGCTTGCAGTGGCTGCAGAACTTCTTCACCGCGTGCGACGGCGGGTGCAATCCGGATTTCATCCCTCTGCATTGGTACGGCAACTGGGAGGGCTTCGCGAGCCATCTGGGCCAGGTGGCGGCGACGTACCCGAACATGAGCGAGATCTGGGTGACGGAGTTTGCGTACTCGGATGCTGGAAAGGAGGATAGCGAGTGGTTCTTCAACACGACGATGGATTACTTGGATACGAAGATGGAGTGAGTATTTCTTTGGTCCCGTTTCTCCCAAGTATTGTGCTAACAATCGGGTCCCCAGGAACGTCACGCGTTATTCTTGGTTCGGCTCTTTCCGCAGCTCGGTCAGCAATGTTGGCGTGAACGCGGCAATGCTGAACTCCAAGGGCAAGCTGACTGATCTGGGAGCGTGGTATCTAGGCCAGTCCGCGACGGGTGTGGAGGCGGACAGCGCGGCTGGAAGGAGTGAGGTCTTCGCCGGGTGGACGGCGGTGGTCTGCCTGGCGAGCCTGTACGCTCTGTGGTAATGAAGAAGAGACGGAAGAGCAAAAGTGTCGTTGTTTATATGATGATCAAAAGATTTGCATAACGTACGGCGCAGCTTCTTGGGAGAAAGGCGGTAGATATTGGCCTTTTGGCGTTTTCTCTTTTCCACAATACCTAGACGAGAGCGCGGTTGTTTTGAGAGCCCCTTGAGATAATTACGCAATTCTCTTTTACGTTTGTCTTATCACTTGGCCGCGATCGTCACTGCGGCCATCACTGCTCTCTCCACACTGAACCCTACCTACTCTGGGGTACTTTCCCGGTCCTTGCGATGATCGCGGAGATTCATGTTGGGAGATGCTGGCGCGGCTCTCTGTCCCAGGTTAAGCGTCGGAGCAATAGGTCTTGTCGATGGGTATGGATATTTCCCCGAGCAGGTTGCTATTTGCTGGACGGCATCACCACTGACTTCCTACTTCGTGGCGAGGACGACTACGGAGGTTGTGAGATGATGACTTGAAACCGAGTTCTTCTTGTTGCACTGACTTTTCTTGTCAGAGTACACATGTTTTACGACTAGAGCTCTGGGACTGTCACTCGGGCTTGATCTGCACCGAACATTCCACTGACTGGGTGGTATCCTTCCCT
Organism: Diplodia mutila; assembly: GCA_022560015.1. Classification (NCBI taxonomy): domain Eukaryota; kingdom Fungi; phylum Ascomycota; class Dothideomycetes; order Botryosphaeriales; family Botryosphaeriaceae; genus Diplodia; species Diplodia mutila. The sequence goes on from JAFISB010000217.1 coordinate 35,524, forward strand.
GCTTTTGCCAGAAGCAGTGTTTCGCCGGGGTGCTTGGATTATGCGCAGCCCAATCGACAAGAGACCTTGTTCTGCCGCTGATCACGGCGCCGTTGTCTTGGAACAAGGAGCCAGTTCCACCGATTGGCCGCGTCATATTCGGACCTTGGCCTTTCCTTGGGTTGCGGAGCATGATATGGTTACATCACGTCCGACCATGCCTGAATCGAAAGTTCGAAAGTGCTTCGACGCGAGTCATACCGACAGATGGTGAGCAAGCTGCATCTCTTCTGTCCCCTCCTGCCAGGGTTCGCCCAACAGTTATCCGTCGACGAGGTTGAGATGCACAAAGCAACCAGGATCAATCGCCACCCGTCCGCCCGGATCTGCTGCCACCGTCGTTCTTCCCTCAGAGAATGCCTCCCTCCTTGTCTCCAAGGCCACTCGAGCCCGTTCCATGACCTGCGGTCAGAAGCCACTGAATCACTTCGGCATATCTCTCGCCGAACACGCGCCCCCAGTGGTCAAGTCCAGTGTCAGATGGGACGGGACGCACGTGGATCCCACCTAACCCCCCCATGGGGTTTTACCCCGCGTGCGCCATGCCAACCTGCACATCCCTGCCGCAAAAAGTCTGGGCGTGCGTCTTCCTCCGCCCCGGCTGGCGGAGCTTACTACCTCTTCGACCTGCTCGTTTGCCGGGGACATGCATCGTAGCGACGAAACCCTGGGGCGAACGGAATGCAAGGGTGATCTTGTTCGAGAGCGGGATACTTCTATCCCTGGCTACCGGTCGGGATGCTCGCTGCTCTCGAAGGAAGACTCTTCTCCAACGATGCCGATGAAGGCGAGCACAGGAGAAACGCGGCCAGATACCACGGCGGGAATGCCTTGATTCGACGACGGCGAGGGAAAGGCTTGGCGCGGCCGCCAAGCACGGGCGAGAGTGGAGACTGGGGTGCGGTTTTTCTGACACTCGCGAGTCCCCGCCATTGGGCGCACCCGCTCCCTCCCCCCGGTTCGGCCGCCCCTCCACAAAGCTCCGGCATATGCTCTGATTGGGGGGAGTGGAGCGGGCCTGCAGTGCGGCACTTTTGGTTGTCTGTGTCTGTGTATTAAAAGCGCGGAGGACCGACGGCCGATCTTTTTGCGCATTCTCTCGCCCGCCAGAGACCTCCAACCTCGCCCTTCTTTTCCTCGTCTCTGCTTCCCGGACAACTCGTGCTGTGGGCTGAGCGGTTGCGAGCCTGACGTGTGGGAATTGCCTCGAAAGATAGTTCCTTTCCACGTCCGCTCTGCTTTGCCTGCTCTCTTCCCCGATTGATACCACTGTCATCTGAAATAGGACGGGGCCACGCAACACCATGGGTCAATTATTCCAGAAGATCATGGCCAACCGGTCCGGCTTGAGGGCTAGTAATAAGAAGACGAAGGCGTCGGAGCTGACTGTGCGGGAGTCGTTGCTGCCTTTGTTCCTTGTCACCATTCTGTACTTTCTTTGGGTCAGTCCTCTCTCATCTTCTGTTGTCTCCAGCCCACAACGAAAAGGAAAAGACAATCGGGCTGACACACATCTCAGGGATTCGCCTACGGCCTTCTTGACACGCTGAACAAGCACTTCCAAACCACCCTCGGTATCACACGTGCCAGGTCTGCTGGTTTGCAGGGAGCATACTTCGGGTACCTCTCTCCCACTTCCAACATCCAAACTGCAGAATCAGTGGCCGCTGACATGCACCTCCCAGCGCCTACCCCCTCGCCTCCCTCGGCTTCGCCAACTGGACGCTCCGGCACTACGGCTACAAAGCCACCTTCATGCTCGGCCTGATCCTCTACGGCATTGGCGCCCTCTGCATGTGGCCCGCTGGCCTGAACCGCTCCTTCGGCGGCTTCTGCGGCGCGACCGTCGTCATCGGCTCGGGACTCGGTTCTCTAGAGACGGCGGCGAACCCGTTCATGGCCGTGGTCGGGCCACCCAAGTACTCGGAATTGCGCATCAATCTCGCGCAGGCGGTGCAGGCTACGGGCACCGTCGTCGGCCCCGTGCTGGGCTCGTACGTCTTCTTCAAGGACACCGGCGACAGCGTCAACTCGCTCGAGAGCGTGCAGTGGGTGTATCTCGCCATCGGCATCTTCGTTTTCCTGCTCGCCGGCGTCTTCTTCTTTGTGTATATCCCCGAGGTTACCGATGCGGATATGGCGGCCCAGGTTGAGGATACGCATACCGGCTCGAGCGACAAGCCTTTCCGCAAGCAGTACCGTCTCTTCCACGCCGCGGCCGCGCAGTGGTGCTACACCGGCGCTCAAGGTGCGTTTTATGCCATGTCGGCAAGCAGCCTTCAACTCCTTGATACATCTCTTTCCCAGCCAAATCCCCCCGCTCATCCCAGATGCGGAGCACTAGAACAAAAGCTGATTACATTCCCCCACAGTCGCCATCGCAACCTACTTCATCAACTACGTCACCGAAAAGCGCGCCAACACCGAGTCCGCCGCGGGCGCCAACTTCCTCGCCGGCGCGCAGGGTTGCTTCGCCGTCGGCCGCTTCAGCGGCGCCCTCATCATGCGCTTCGTCAAGCCGCGCTGGGTTTTCCTCGCCTACATCACCGGCGTCGTCGCCTTCAACGCCGCCTCCATCGACACCGGCGGCAACACGGGGCTCGCCATGCTGATGCTGACCCTGTTTTTCGAGAGTGTCTGCTTCCCGACCATCGTCGCGCTGGGCATCAGGGGGCTGGGCAGGCATACGAAGAGGGGTGCGGGTTTGATTATTGCGGGTGTGAGCGGCGGTGCTGCCGGTAAGTTTTTTTTTTTTTTAACCTTTCCGCCTCCCTCCTTACTGTCTTTCCTCGTCTTTAAAGGAGAGAGTCATGGGAACGTGCTGACTGATGGAAACTTGAAGTCCCCGCAATCATGGGCGCCGTCGCCGACGCCCGCAACGACACGGGCTTCGCCATGATCGTCCCCGTCCTCTTCTTCGTCCTGGCGTGGTCGTACGCCCTCTGCGTCAACTTCGTCCCCGCCTACCGCGACACCGCCGACAAGATCGGCGCCAGCAGCATCGGCCTCGAGCCCAAGAAGGATGGTGACGAGGAGGCCGCGGCTGGATTCGGAGGCGATGACGTGCTCAAAGCGGATGCGAAGGAGATTGAGGTCGTGGGGGAGGGGTTGGCTGGAAAGGCTTGAGGGGATTCCTTTTGGTGGTCTCTCGTTTTTTTTTTCCAGATTATACCCGTGGTGCTGGACTGATTGAACCGATGAATCGATGCGTATAGTGCAATGGACCTTATGTAAGATGATGCGCAAAGTTGGTCTGATTGAGTCTGCGATGCTAATTCTTTTTGCGATTTGATAACCCGAAGTACCGTTCTACCATTATCCATTTGAACTCATACCAGTCCACATCAATGATTCGTGTTGAAATTGACGCGACGAGAGAGAAGAAGGTCGGATCCAGCTTTGCAACATCGCCCAAAGGTGTTGTACTTCAGCAGCATCATGTGGATCCGCGGGAATGGAAGCTTAAGAGACCTGGCTTTCGGAACTCGTTTCGCCTTGAGAAAGTCCTGATCCCCAACAACCGAAGGGTGAAAAAAAAAAAGATGAGGACAAGCCCCCGGAGACGTGAGAAAGGCAAAGCCCCTCAAATGATGGTTATCTCTCTCGGGGCTCGGTCCATGACTTTTCCCCCGGCTGAAAAGTCTACTGAAAAGTCTTCTACAACCACCAGTCCAATCCGTTGGTAGATATTGCTCTGTTCGAACCCAAGTGACCTCTTCAAAGCGATTCCGTAGAGCATGTCTTGGGAGCGCCGATAATTCCCATATCCAATCCATAGACAGCTGAACCACAAGGTACCTTCGCTGACGGTACGATCATCTTCTTGAGAATCGAACGAAACCGCGATACCCGAGTTCTCTCCTGTAGTATGGTAGTTTGTTTCCATATCATCTGACAGGTACTTTGTTGCATCCTCAACGCCTGATTGAGCCGACTGATCTGCTCGAGGATCAACGTCTTCCTTGTTTCTGGGAAGAATGAGAAAATCGAAAGAGTCGTTAGAGGCCGGGAGGTCGATGCGTTTGACGAGCAATGTGCACGCATCACCAGACGAACGGCCTTGGTGCATGCCTCCGTGCATGAGGATTCCCTTAATATCTATCCGACCCCTCTCCACAGCGCCAAATGGATCTGCATCCTGCGGCTCGATACTCGCTGCAAGTATTTGTGCAGTCACCCCTGAAAGAACACCCATGTTCGAGATTTGGCCCGTCGTCTTTGTCCAGGACCAGCTTGGTGCGTCATGGAGAGGCGTCCTACTCCAGCCTAGCACGAGCCAGAGAAGGCCGGTCAGAATGTCATTTCGCCAAAGTCCAGCCAGGTATTCATCCCCGAGGTAATCTGCGAACACTTTTGCAGTAGAGCACATAGCCAAACATCTCTCAGAAAGGCTGTCGTAATCGTACCGTGAATACTTGGTTATGAAGCCATACCATTCCTCATAGGAAGGAAATCTCTCTGGCACAGCCTCTGGCATTCGGCACTCTGACCGTTTCCAAACCTTGCATTTCCAGATTGTATCCGTGTACTGGAAAGAGACGACGCGTCGCGACCAATATTCCTCTTGGAACCCCCAGACAGTGGTAGACCAAGGCGCACTGAACGCGTCCAATGAGCCATGCAGAGGAGGCTCCGGCTTCGCATGAAACAGTCCAGCTCGGGTGTCCTCTCCGTGAGAAGCTGCGATTGTGAGAAAGGCATGTTCAACGATTGCCGACTTTCGTGCGAATAACACGTTTCGCTCCTCCAGAAGCTGGACACCGCAGATTGAGTCGAGCCATAAGTATCGAATTCCAAGGTTGAAGGTCAATTCTAGTGCATCTTGGACGGTTTTTGACAGCTTCCAGTGAGGGATTTGGAGCGAGCTCCCCTTTTCCAAGAAGAATTCTGTCTCTCCCCAATGGTATGCCAGATACGCGTAGACGGGTCGTTCACCTTCCAGAATACCGACGAGCCGCAAGTCCTTAGTTGATTCTCCAATCTCAACCAGACGTATGGGAAAGAATGTCGAGAACCTCTCGTTACAACGAGGATGATTATCCCGGCAGTCCTGAACCCAGCCTTTGATTTTCTGGACAAGCTTGTTAATATCTGTTGCAGGGTCGAGGATGACGTCCCCGAGATTGAAAGCATTTGTTAACAGACTTCCGGCTTCGTCCGAGACCCCAGAGGCTGCGCTGGCTTGTCCGACGGATCTATCACTCGTCATAGAGCGACTCAAAGCATTCGCAGTATCCATTGACTCATTGTCATCCTCGAAATGTTTGGATGGTAGGATAGCGAAGAGCGCAAGGCGCTCCAGATGTTGCGCTATATGTCTCTTCAGTAGTGAACCGGGAACGTAAACGCCCAAGGTAGATAATGATGTCTCGGGTGTTGCGGCTGGCTCATCATCGGGGGACTCCCATTGCTGGCACAGGATTTGCTCCTCGTATTCGTCCGGTAAGCGGATAACCCAGTCCGTTGTCGCTTCCAGGCCGTCACTGTTGAAAGCTTTCCCAGGTTCGTGACCCGAATCAGACCACGCTAGCAAAGGGTCCATATACGCTGTGTCTGGATGCCTCGAAACAAGTGCAGCACCTGGAAAACTGATGTTGCGACGGACAAATCCATGTTCATCAGTCTGCTCTGCAACGCACAGCGGGCACTTCACCATGTCGGGAAGCGAAGATCGCTGGCACATCTTAACCAGTAGTGGAAGTTGAGCATCGGTGACTTGTAAGGCATGGTCCGTTCGCATGTGGGCCTCAAAGTCCGTCTGGTTCTGATAATCAGGATGCCCCGCAACATTGCAATGCCACACTCGTCGATGGAACTGAAGCTCATGCTCGAACCAATCATTTCGAGTCTCATACATGCAGCTTGGCTGTGGGCAGTCTTCGAAGGTACATACGTAAGCCTGGAGATCACGAAAAATGTGCTTGCTGGAATCATGTCAGATTTTGGTCTTCCTCAAGTGTAATGCATCTGACTTACGTCCATGTCCGAGCACTCCGTGTCTCCACCAGATGAAAACAAAACGGACAGAGGAATTGTTCCAACTCTTCTCCCTCAGAGGTTTTGGGCCGGGGCGGAATGCGGATCCGCTCACTCCCAGTTTCTGAAAAGGCAAAAGATGAGACGGTTCCGCTCTCAGATTGTACCTCCAGAACCTGGCCAGTCTCTGGTGAGAGAAACCTGGTTGCTTCCGTGCTCGGCGCCATTGAGCTTCCGGCGATTGCGCTTGGTGTTCGGCCCGTGTTCTGTTCAGTGGTTCCTGTCTGTTCTTTCCCAGACATTGATTGGTTTCGGTCAGAGTGGATGGAAACGCTTAGCGGATTCGCGAGCGAAGGTTGATCAGAAACCTCGGATAGTCTGTTGTAATGATTCTCATTATACATCAGCAACTGTCGACGCTGAGTTGTACTGCGGGCTAAACGTTCAACCAAAGTCGGAGTCGCATTCGGAAAACACTCAGCGGTATGCTGGCGATCGAAAATATCGAACCCAGGTATGGATAGGGACGAACTTTTCGAGAGCCTGGCTGCTGGTGTGGGGCGGCGGATAATCATGGACAGCTTATAAAGATGTCTCACGATATCTTGAATGGCCCTGCCAAGCTGCGGCATTTCGCGCGAACAGTTCGCGTCCAATCCGCCTTGAATTGTCAAGAGTGCCAGCTGATTGGACCCAACATCCTCTTGACTGGTTGGGTTGACCAAGAGTCGCAGCCTGTCAAAGGCCGAAGCATTGTGAATTGGATTATGATCACTCTTTGAGCTGGAAAGCGAAAGATCGTGATCGGACTCCGAGTCAGAAGTCTGTGCAGGTCCAACAGATGTGTATTCGAAAGGAAGACGCTCTCCGTGTACCAGCTGGGCCGCTACATACTATCAGCATGAGTGCGGAGCAAATGAATCCTGTCACATTTACCTTTGTCGAGGGTGTCTTCTAGATCAACCAGAAGATTGATGACTTGATTTTTGTAGAATTCAGAATCTCGGAGTCGGTAATCAAGAGAAGTGCGCTTGTGGGGCTTCTGTCGTGCTCCAAGACTGCCTGCCCAAACTCTAAGGCGGTCGCACTCATTTTCAGCCGCATGGAGAGGGAAGTCTTGACCATGATTGGGCGCGGGTGCTTGTAGTGAGCCGATCAAATCCTCAAAGGAGCTCTGACAGCGGGCGTAGTGAAAATGGATTGATTGTGCCATGTCCAGTGCTTCGCAGCGTTGTGAGTTGTTGAATATGTAGAAACTGCCCGTGAGCTGGAGCACGAAGGCGGGGCTTAGAATTTGTCAGACAACGTGATAGAGGGGCGATGACTTCCAATCATGTTGTTCGTTGCATGTGAAGGACAAATAAATTCATAAGCCCCGCACGCGGCTGAAGCTGAGAACCTTCCCAGCCTCGCAATACGTTTCAACTTCAACGGCAAGCGATCCCCGGGCGTTTCGACCGACTGTCAAAGACCAGCAATACTTTTCTCAGCCCGAAAACAAGATGTCTGGCTTCGAGATTGCGGGAGTGGTGCTGGGAGCATGGCCGATCCTGGATCAAAGTCTCACGTTCTACAAAACCCGGTCCGAGGACATCTTCCGGCACGAGCAGGTCATGAACGAGATGATCCGGAAACTTCATCTGGAACACGCGCGCTTCCGGAATTCGTGCGAGAAGTTGGTCTTCGGTTTGGTCGAGGATGGCGAGATGGACGCCCTTCTGGAGAATCCCACGGAGAGGGCATGGGAGAAGTCATTGCAAGCTGGTTTGGAGGACGGGCTGAAGTCGAGGCTTGGAAGAGATTTCTTCGCATACACGAAAACGATGAGATTTATCGCGTTGAACTTATTGGCGTTGAGGGATATTGTGGGCGTTGAGGATCCCGCAAAGGTATGACCTGAGATTTCTTGGTAGTCCGAGGCACCGACTGATATATATCGGTATTTCGGCTGGGTGTTTGGGCAGCATGATAGAGACGAAGCATCGAAAGCCCAGACATCCGTCGGGAAACGGGTCGTTTGTCTTCGGGCACGCTTGCATCTCTTCTGCCGTCCAAACGCCCTACGAAATACCTGCCGTGTATGCAGAAAGACTCATGGAGAAGCACGACAGAGTACAGAGCCAACCCAAAGTGGCACGCAAAGACATGGAAGAAGATAAAAGATTGTTTGAATCATGACAAGCACACCAGACTGCTAGCCGACATCGATAAGAACAACACATACCTGGAACGTCTCACGCCTGGGGTTCTGGAGGCTGAGGCAGAAGGCGCGACGAAAGCCAAGGCAGTGGACATTAGCGGCTGGGAATCAGTGCGGCGGTCGGCGAAGAGTCTCTATTGCGCAATCTGCACCGGCTGGCTTTGTCAGTGTCACTCTCAGGTTGCCCATTCGGCGCGGTTGCGACTGGAAGACCAGGTGACAACGAAGGCTCGGCGGCCCCGCTTCGGCGTTAGTTTCTCGTATCGCGCAGGTGGAGAAGTCTGCTGGCAAGAGACGGAAGTTGAACCAGAGGACGAGGATGAGGCCGAAGGCACGCTAGCGCCCCGCTGCCCAAAAATCGCCTTCGCACAGACGACATCCCCCGCCCCGGCCGCGCCTTCGCAAAAGCGCATCTCAGACCTCTGCACCGAACTTTCAAGCTGTCCTCGCAGCCCGGCAGGCGAATGCATCGGGTTCGTTCTCGAGAAGAGGCGGAAGCACTACATACACCTTGTCGGCTCAACTCTTCGGGCGCCTACGGGAACAATTTCACTGTACGAGTTGCTCCATCGTGATCTCCGCAATCCGTCGCCAAGAATACGACTCGTGGACAGGTATAGGCTGGCTTGCATCCTCGCAACATCGTTGTTGCAGCTGCACACGACCTCTTGGCTGGGCTCCCGTTGGACTTCGCGGGACATCCACATTGCCCCCACTGCGACTGACATGAGGCTGGGGGAATGCGCCTTCATCTGCAGTTCCTTCACGTCAGGCGCCATGGTTGACAACGGACCTGCCCATGGCGAACATCGAGCCGCGGTGCGGAAGTTGGCGGTCAGGAATGAGGCCATTTTTGCGCTAGGAGTCATGCTGCTGGAGCTTTCCATATCTGCCCCTCTGCAGTCCAGGCAGACAGATGAGGATCGGGCGTTGGGAGAGCTCGCCGACTGCGAGACAGCCCACCGCACCGCGAAGCTGGAGAAAGATGACAACCTCCAGGAATGGAACAGCGCTGTGAGGAAATGCCTGGAATGTGACTTTGGGGAAGAGTCGGATTTTGAGAACAAGAAATTCAGACAAAAGTTTTACGAGGGCGTGGTGGCTCCGCTGCAACTGCTTTACGAGATGACGGGATATAGCGGTTCCTAGCTGTCGTTGCATCCTCCAGCTGTTAGCGGAGAGGCTGAGCAGCGCCGATTTCTTACGTTTTACCATCAGCGTTCCTGTTCGGCCGACGTGGCTGGTGACGAAGGCGTAGAGAGGCATTTGAAGTTTCAGTGTGGATGGAGAAATACGATGAAATGGCCAACAGCTGTTTTGACTGTGTTGTAATGTGAAGCGGACCGACCCCGGACGCAACCAATGCCTTTGCAGCGACGAGACGGGGTGGAGACCGGCGTCTGCATGGTGAGCCGGAAAGGGCTGTCTCACAGGGCTGAAGGCAAGACCGCGGGTGTCGAGGTAAGCGGGGCGGCGCGGTGTCTGCAGGGAGAGCCGCAGATCGTGGAGGTTGGCGGCGTTGGCGCTGCAGAGGGCAGGCGGTCTTCTTAGCAACGGCCAACTCATGCATGGAAACTAAGAAAAATGAAGAATACGACACCGGCGGTGGGACGGTGGTCCGGCCGCGACGGGCGAGCACGGGCGGGCGGGAGGGTGCTGGAAGACGGCAGCGCTGGCGCGGAGCACAGTGATGAGCCGTGCAATGGATGCTCGCTGTCGCGGACTCGGCGGTCGCGAAGCTGCGTTCAGCGGCGGGTGGCGGGTATCACGGAGACGGGCGTGTGGTGGGCGAAGGGGCCATTGGGCGGTGCAGGCGGACCGGGGCATTCCATTGGGCCAGCGTCAGGGGCAGCAGCTGTCTTTTTTTAGGGCTTTGTGCACCACAGCCACAGCTGCCGGTAGCGTGACAGCGAGCCGCCGAAGTCTGGAACCAGGCGCCAGGGCCCACTGGCACGTTGAGACTGCGCACAACAGCCAACGACCGCGCTGCTGATGGCGCCGCCAGAGCTCAGTCGCCCCCCCACCGGCGCTGTCGCATCCTGATCCTGTCGTCGCAGTCGCCGGCGGCGCCGCGCGAGGGGGTGCCCACGCACCACGCACCACGCTGCCCGCGCCAGCGCTGGCACTGCCCGCCGCGCCCGTATTGCAGCGTCGTCTCAGGCGCCGGCTGGGTCAGCAGTCAGCAGGCATGGCGCCTGTCGCGACCGGCAACGGCCGCAGCTCGCCGTCTGCGCGCTTGGCACGATGCTTGAGAGCGATCGCAGCGCCCGCGCAGCAAATCTGCTCGAAATATAACGGCGGACGGATCTCGAGGCTCTCCCTGCACCTTAGGATTCACCGGGCCTGGACAACGCGACCGCACATCCTTCCCCTCTGCAGCAAAGTCGGCGGCCGCCCCCCTGCGTATTAAGTCCCAGGCGTGGTCCCCGTTCCGGTAAGGACGCCGCGTGGTGCAGGCGTGCAGGCCAGCTCTTGCCGAGCGGCGCCTTGAAACTGAAACTCCCACCCCTTCAGCGCGCTTCTTCTCTGCCCTCCCCGTCCACTCTCTCCGCTCTCCGTTCCTTCCAGCAAGCGCCGAACCCTCGTGTCGTTTTCCTCTCCACGGTCGCCTCGTTTGACCGCCTGTTGTCCTCCACCTACTTCTCCACGTCCCTCGCTCAGCCGCGCCATCTGCGCTGCCCCTTTACCGCGCTTTCGACTTGTACTTCGCCCCGACATAGCCAAGGTTGATCCTGCTCTGTCCCACGCTTTAATTCGCCCTATTCTGTTCGCCACTCCGTCGCCTGCGTTTCCGCGCCTAATTCAACGCGCCTCTTCCTCCCGGGCTCGTCGCGCGGCCACAGGCGCATCCTGTGAGCGCGTTCTGGGAGTCCAAACACCCATCTCCGCGGCGGACTCACCGTCGCCAACCACCAACACACCTGCGCACCACCACGGCCATGATGCTTCCAAGGCTACTGCTGGGCGCTGCCCTCCCTGCCGTCGCCCTCGCCAGCGACGTGCTCACGACAAGCGGCTTCACCACCTGTCTGACCAACGCCTCGATTGAAATCACAAAGATGGCCGTCACTTACAACCGGGCCACGAATAAGGTTGTATTCGATGTCGGCGGCGAGAGTACCGCGGAACAGAAGGTCATGGCATCGCTGTCCGTGTCGGCATATGGAAAGGAAGTCTACAGCAAGACCTTCAACCCCTGTGACCAGGATAACTATGTCGATAGGCTGTGTCCAGGTCAGCGACTCCAGCCTTTGATTTCCCCCATAATGCTAACAACCTCCAGTCCCCATCGGCAAGTTCGCGGCAACCGGCGAACAGCAAGTACCCGATTCATACGCTTCCCAAATCCCGTCCATTGCATTCACTATCCCCGATCTCGACGGAACCGCGAAGATCGAGCTTACCCCGATCGACGGTGGCGAAGACCTCGCCTGTATTCAGTCGACTGTTACCAACGGCAAGAGTATGTCCGTGCAAGCTGTTTCGTACGTGGCAGCCGGTATTGCGGGTGCGGCACTCCTGATGACTGGCGTTTCCGCAATTGCGAGTGCTGGTGCTGGAGCAGGTGCGGGCGCTATCAGCCCAAGCCCTAGCTTCGGCGAGGTCATGGGTTGGTTCCAAGGCATGGCCATGAACGGAATGATGAGCGTGAAGTACCCATCCGTTTACACCAGCTTTTCCAAGAACTTTGGCTTCAGCACCGGCTTGATTCCCTGGGACGATATGCAAAACAGCATCGATAACTTCAGGAAGTCTACCGGTGGAAACTTGACTCACGCCAGCTACGCGTACCTGAGGAATGCTACTATCGTCCACGTCGAGGCCAGCAATGTGACCAAGCGTGGACTGGATACCCTCAGCCTTTACGCCCGTGACTCGCTTACGACCAACGTCAACGGCACTGAGAGCTCGGCTTCCGACGACAGCGACGACAGCTCTGATTCCTCCGACTCCCAGGTCATGGAGTATGTCAACGGCGTCAAGGGATACGTTGAAGAGCTCTCTATTCCTCAGGCCAGTACTTTCATGACCATCCTGCTTATCTTCGCCATCATTATTGGCGCCATTGCCGTTGGAATTCTGCTCCTCAAGGTTATCCTGGAAACTTGGGCTCTCTTCGGTTCTTTCCCCGCGAAACTCACCAACTTCAGGAAGCGTTACTGGTGGATTCTGGCCAAGACCATTACCAACTTGATCCTTCTGGCCTACGGTGTTTGGGTCCTCTACTGCATCTACCAGTTCACTAATGGAGACTCTTGGGCCGCCAGTGTTTTGGCAGGTGTCACGCTTGCTGTCTTCACTGCTATTCTCGGGTTCTTTGCTTGGCGCATTTACTCCATGGCCCAGAAGTTCAAGAAGGCTGAGGGTGACGTTTCGGGTCTTTTTGAGGACAAGGAGACGTGGAGGAAGTACAGCATGTTCTACGAGAACTACAAGAAGGGCTACTGGTGGCTTTTTGTGCCAGTCATCACCTACTCGTTCGCCAAGGGCTGCGTCATTGCCGGTTTGGACGGCCACGGCCTTGCTCAGACGGGCGCGCAGCTCGTGATCGAGGCTCTGATGCTCATCCTTCTCCTTTGGTCCAGGCCCTACACTCTCAAGTCGAGCAACGTTATCAACTGTACCATCCAGACCGTTCGCTTGCTCTCGGTCGTCTGCGTTCTGGTTTTCGTCGAGGAGCTTGGCATCTCGCAGACCACGAAGACGGTGACTGGCATTGTCCTCATTGTCATGCAGTCCGTCTTGACCGGTGTTCTGGCCATCTTGATCGCCGTCAACTCCATCGTCGTGTGCTGCAAGGAGAACCCCCACCGCAAGAAGAGAAAGGAGCAGGGTAAGTCAATTTTCGGGACGATTGCGGAGCGCGAGATGCTAATATCAATGCAGAGAAACTTAACCGCGATCTCGACGACCTCACTCCCCTGGACGCCCGCAACTCTCTGCTCATGGACCCCGGCGAGTACAAGAGCCAGCGCCACTCGATCATCGCGGGCGCCAAGGGTTACGACCCGGTTCCGATGCAAGAGGGCATCTCGAAGAACTACCACAGGCACAGCACTTCGCACGAGAACCTGCTTGGTTCGGCGGCAGGCATGGGCCAGAACGAGAGAGACAGATCCGTGTCCCGCGACGGCAGGGCACCGCGCCTGCCGGATATCGAGACCGGCAACGGCGGTTACAGAGGGGCAGCGTACTAAATTTGATTTCCTACTTACGCGCGCAACACTTAACGGCGGACCTGTACAGAGGCAAATTTCCTTTTTCACTTGTTTGAGCACTCAGGTTTCATTTGTTTTTGAGAACGTTTGGCGGAGGGCGCACTTGCAAGTCGTCTGTTCTCGATTTGCTCTTTTGTTGTCGACGAAACCCACGCTGTAAGCGGGTGCCTATGTGTGATATCCAGTACCCCCGTCTTTCCCGCACCCACGTTTCCTGCCTCTACAGTTGTGTGCATCGCAGCTGTCGAGCAGAAAAAAATCGAAATCACCTTCAAATCTCTCTACCGACCTACTACTACCTACACACTCCTTCCTCGATCTCCTGTTTTACATTCCCTTCAGTCAAAGAGACCCCGAATTTCTGTGTGTTAAGCTGGACATGGCTGGTCCAGGCAGTGCTTGTTGTAATTGACTTGATAGAAGACGGGCAAAAAACTATTAGATTCCCCTCACCGCCACCTACAGCACTGGTTCGACCTGGGTTCCATCGCACAAGCGTTTTTGAGCGAGACGACTTACCGTCAGGGCGTCCATGAGCACCGTAGTCTTCACAAGCAATCAAAATCATTCAATCAAAAGCAGTCGCCGATCTCCACCAGCCACGCACCATCACGACGCGCCATGACGCACCGACAGGCGGCAAGGGGCATGGAAAGCTTAATCGGGCCCAACAGTCCTGCCGAAGTTCCTCAGCCACATTCTGTACATGAGTCTCGAAAGAAGGGACGGAAATGGCCATGTTCGACGGGGGGTTCCCTTCGAGAAACCGGATTTTGCTTTATAACAATTCTTCTATGTGAAACGGACGCATATTGGGCGCAATCATTCGGCAGGGACGCGGACTGAGTTGCCCCCTTCCCACTTTCCTGCCTTGTCATCTCATCCTATTCTTGTGCGCTGCTCTCTCGGAGCGCGGATACCACCGGTCGGCCTGGCTTTCCTCTCGTCCTACTTTGCCCTGCACGAGGTCGCAGCGGATGCACAATGCGCAGCGCTTCGACGCCACACTTGGGGTGCGTAATTTCCCACCCGCTCATTTATTACGCGTGCTAGACCCTTTAAGGCGGGGAGTTTTGGATGGGCCGTGCGCGCCATGGGGGCGCACCGGCCGCCGTCTGAGATGAGGCGCCCCAGGCCATTGCTCGCACGCTCCACTCCCCAAATCACCTTCTGTTGTCGCTCAAGCATCAGCTAAGCATATCGCACCGTCCTCGTCATCAGACTCATCAAGGGGTAAGGCATGCCAGAACCGTCTGCGAGCGACCTTTTCTTTATTCCCGTTTCCTTCTTTGGTACGGAAGCACTACTACTGAAGGCCTGACGACGGTTCGTGATTCGTTGCTTGGCGGGAGATGAGCGGCGCAGGGAAGATGGGCTTGGTCTCCCGGGCGCTAACCAGCAGCTTCGTTCGCTCCTCCCCCTTCTCCCTCCAATTATCGCTCGTCGATGCTTTTGGAAGCACCACCACCACGGAGATCTCTTTCCATTTTCCCCTTCTCTTTCCGTTTTCCACGCGTGGGGACCCAGGGCTGGGGGAATGATGGGACGGAGAAAGCGTTCGAATGCATGCACCCAGCCCTGCGAGCTGACGCACGCCGTCCCCACGTCGTGCAGGCGGGTGGTCTGGACCTTTCGATTTTCTCCCCCACCTCCTTCTACCCGTTCCTTCCCCCCTTGTGCTTGTGCTGCGGTACACGGTATGCTCGAGTCGAGCCCTTTCTTTTCTCTTGCATTCCTTAAAATGAGCCATCGGGCGCTTCCGGCCAAAACGGCCGGGCCAGTCACCATCAGCCAGCCTCCCCCCCGGGCACCGGGTGATGATGGCCTTAGGCATGCACATATGTGGTGGTGGCAGTGTGTGGCGGGCAAAGTAGTGCGTACCACCACCATCACGCCGCCGCCTTCTCGGGAGTGCTCGGCGTTGCCGGCGGCCTGGGGGGGTTGGTGATCTTTGCGACTAGTAGTAATTTATTCTCGTTTATGCAGGTACAGAATGCAATATGTTTATTTTTTGCGGGCGCGGTAAGCTGCACACCCGCGCGCCCGCGCGCACAACGGCAATCGGCAATCGGAGGCGGAGCCAACGAAAGAGGTAAACGGGCACGGAGGGTTCGGAGTGCACATGTCTGTCTGTCTCTGATGCTTTCCCGACCATGGCACAGTCGGTCTTTCGATGGCGCGATCGATGCAGCAGCCATCTATCTATGCGCAAAGAGACGTATCGAATGGCCGGCCAGGCATCGGCCCACGCACTGCTACGAGCACAAAGCAATAATAATAACGTCGAATATTGGTGAGCCGTGACGGGCCTTGCCCCGAAGCGGTTACTTCTCTCGGCCGGCGGTTCTTTTTCCTAGCCGGAGTTCGGGAAGGTGCGAAGGAAGCTGTGGCGGCTGTTGGCGGCGGCGGCGTAGGCCGGCGCAGGGGCGGAGATTTGCACCGAGGCACAGCAGCAGCAGCAGCAGCAGCAGCAGAAAGCTGGTGCTGGGTCAGGTACCCGTGCCCTACCGCCGATGCCCATGCCGATGCCGACGCCGCCCGGGGCTGATAAAGGTGTGGCTGGCGTGTGTCTCTGAACCTCGCTTTGGGCACCTGCCGGTTGTGTACTGCGTAGGGAAGGGATCCGCTTGCGGTTGCCGAACCTTTGCTTTGCGACAGCGACACCTGTCTCTGAGCTACATTAGATTGGTCATGTATAAAGAGCGAAGACACCCTTTTTTGCTTGGCTGACATGTTGTGCCCGTCTGAAGAGGGTCCAGGCTGCAATCTTCAGCGGTATCGAGGGCGAGAGAGACAATGACGTCTGCAGAAGCATCTACTCGACCTCCAGGCCCTTGTCATTCCCACCCGCCAAGCACCCAGGAGAAAATTTCGCAGACGATCTCCTCCCTTCGAAGAAGAAAGAGCGTCGTACTCGCTAGCTACGTCGATAGTTGCATGCGCGTTCCAATCGAAACGGAGATGTCCCCAGTAGTAGGCGTCCAACTTGGTCAATGCTGCTATTTTTAGCTTACTTTTTCCCTCGTGCCTCTCCTTCCCTCTATCTCTCTCCACAACAGACGGTCCCACACACGCCGCCTGCCCTCTTTCGACGCGAGCATCATCGCCAACCCCCACTCTTTTTTCGCGGAGAAAAAAAGACGCGCGCCCGACCAACCAGACGTCGCCAACCGCGTGTATAGTGACGTCGAAAATAGGTGGCCTGGTGACTACGACTAAAGTCTATGATGTTCTCTTTTTTCCAACTCCACTACTACTGCAGTACGCGTAAGTAACGACGACGTGTTCTTCTGTGTACGTGTACCATGCATCGCCCTGGTTCCAAGAGACGATTCGTCGGAACCCGCGTTTTTCGAAACGAGAGATCAACGCTTCTCTTGACATCATCGGTAGCTTCCGCCGAAACTCACGACTCGTGGAACCTTTACACCACATTACCTATTACCCCCCCTCTCTCCTTCCATCTTCCGCTTTTGGTGCGGAATTCGATGCGTTGCGAGACCCTTGATCTCATCATCCCCACCACCCCTCCTCGTCCCTTGCTTCATCAAGCTTTCTCTCCCCCACCCCGCCCCCCCCGGTCTGGCTCATGCCGGCCGGCAAACTCCCTTCGGCCGAGTGTCTCTCTCTCGGCCCAAGCCTGAAACCTTAATTGCTTGTTGATCATACTGCCCGCTGCGTCCTCACTCTCTCTGCCTGCCCTTTCTCCCGAACTGATCGACGCAGTCGGGGCGGGGCAGGGCAGGGCGGGCATGCGCTGCGCCCAAGAAAAGCTGCCGACGCAAAGCGCAAGCCGCATGATACGACTGACGGATGGAACCTCAATCCCAGCAGCAGCCATCCGGCACGAACACTAAGAAAGGAAAAAAAAAGAAGATAAAGAAAAAAGGAAAAAAGAAAAAAGGCGCAAAGCGCAAAGTTCCGTCCCGCCACGCACAGCCACACAACCCACGCCGCCGTTGTGACGTTGGACACCGCCCGCCCCTCCGTCTGAAACGCGCGATCTGCCGGACGTACAACCGCATCGTCGGGTGCATTCGTGCCTATTCGTGCGTAACCGGCGGAAAGGGTAGGCGGGGGGGGG
>JAFISB010000218.1:0-52447 GCA_022560015.1 Diplodia mutila
TCCGCAGGGCGTGCTCGCCTCACTACCCAAGCCGCCCAGGCGGTTGCAGGTGGGGGGGGGGGGGGGGGGGGGGGGGGGGGGGGGGGGGGGGGGGGGGGGGGGGGGGGGGGGGGGGGGGGGGGGCGGCGTGGTTTACGGTCGTCAACTTCGCCTCCGACCGGACTGTCTGGTCACGAAATCAACCCAATGCAATACAGGTCCTCGCTTTCTTATTTTAGCCTACTTCATTTCCGTCAATAGTTGCCCGTCTCTCTGGGAAAGACTGTAAACTAGAGCGCCTTTCTTGCCTTGTTCTTCAGCACACAGCAAAGCAGTAGCCGTCAAGGCAACGGGAGGATACGTCATACAAAAGTACAAAAAGACGAAGGCAAACGCACTTTGGGGAAACCGAGTCCCAATTTTTGTTTCCTTGGTCTTGACCTTTTTTCCCCCTCCCCCCACGAAAAGGTGAAAGCCAGCGCTGGGAAGATGGAGTCCTGAAAATAGGGGAATAGAAAGAGGAGCCGCCTCCTTCGAAAAAAATTCGGCGCCTAACAAAAGATAACAATGCCGCAATTTACCCATCCAGTTTGCTAACAGAACGATGTCCTTAGAAGCACGAACGCCATGAAAGGAGACAAACAGTCGTAACAGTCGTGAAGGTGCTTCGGTAGTTGGCCCAAGATCCGGTGCGTAAGACATCTCCGTGAGCCGCAGTCGCCATGTTGAAGCGAGCAGGCTGTTGCAAAACAAAGACGGTCGTTGTTTGAAGGCCGGCGATGCTTCCTTTGAAGTTCCAGACATGACCAACTGGGGGGGAGAGATTGCAGCAGATACAGGTGGACAGGTGCAGACTATGATGCTCAAGTCGATGACGTTATTGACGGGCTGGAGGATACGAGAAGTCGTTGGAATAGTCAATCTTTGTCGCTTTCCATTAACTTGGCCGGGGTAAGAGCAACGCGTGGAAGCATTGTGAACATCGATGTGGCGGTCCAGTCCGAGTGTGCAGATGCCGGTGGGTTTTCACGCACGAAGCGTGCTTGTAATGTCAGTCGTCACCCGTGATTTTATTGGACCGATTTTTCTCTAATCCATGTAGAAGTCGCCCTTCAAGATACGCTCCTGGAAGGCATCAGGAGCCTTGGCGACCTTTGGTACCTCGCGGATAGGCTCGGCAGTGGCAATGCTCTTAGCTCGGTGATGCATGGGAGGAGAAACTCGGCCAGGACTGGCAGCTGAGATGGATGAGCGCTCAGCTCTGGTACGCATGTTTTCGGCAAAGTTGAAGCCATCTGGATGATCACATCGTCAGTAAGGTTCAAGAATTGTGGACAGTAACAATAACAATACGGCGTCCGTCCTCGCGCCCGGCCGCGGAGTCCGGGGAGAGAAAGACAGTAGAGAGGAGTAACGGATGTGCCAAAGCCAGTGGGGGAAGGGACTGTACACGTAACATGCGGCAAGGGCAGCGCAGAGGGAATAGAGGGCAGCGAGCAAGACAGACCTCGACCCTTGGTCGCAGTAATGTTCGAAGACGGGGTAGGAGACTTGAAAGAAGCATTGGGGCGAGCTCTACCGTTGGCAGATGTGTTTCCGCTCCCGTTTCCCTGCTTCACGTCGCGAAGCGCCCGGGCACCAAAACTTAGCCTGCGCGCAAACGGCGACGTAGCGGCAGTGTTGGGCGGACTGTTGGAGCTGGATGTGTCGTCATCGTCGAATGGGCTCTCGTTGAAGGAGCCCGAGGTGGCAGACGAGACGCTCTCACCTCGGCTCCGCATGGTGTTGAAGGGAGAGGGCTGGCTGGGAGAGCCCGACAGACCGAGGGTGGTCAACGACAGGCGGCGGCGGTTGGCCTGGGCAGCAGCACTGGTGATGGGGCCCTGATAGCTTGCATTTCCGTTGGCGTTGTTCGGGGTCTGGTTGGTGGGCTGGCGGCCGAACAGGTCGGCGAAGGCCTGGCCGGCGAAGGACGAGCGGCGGCGCTCGGTGGGAGGAGGCGAGCGGGGCGGCGAGTTCGTGTCGGACATGATCAAATTGGCGGGTGCGAGGCGGGAGGTGATGCTCCGATGAGGTGAACGGGGCGCTGGATGTATAGCAGGATGTACGGCGCGGGCGGGCGAGAGTGCGTCAAGGGCGGCAGACAGCGCCGATTACGTCAGGGCAGCGAGGTGGCGGGAGACGACGATTTGGTCGCAGGAGTCTGGACAGCGGCAGTGGAGAGCACGGGGGCAGCTTTTTTTGGTTGGCATAGAGGAACGAGTAACTGGCAGGGGAGGCGAGCGGGAGCGGGCGGACGAGGAATGCAGCGGGCGGACGAGGAGGTCGAGGTAAATAATGGAGCAGGAAGGAGCAGCCTAGGGACCGCCGATCGCTGCCTCAGCCGGGCTAGCGCTCCCCGCGCTTCACACACCCCCGTTGGCGCGCCGGCCTGGCATTGGGTTATCGCTCCGCTGACGTGCACCCGACGCTGAAGCGGACCGACCAGGAACACACACCACGCCCTTCCCCGCCCAAGCTGCACACGGCCAGGAGGCCTCATCCCTCCCTTCCGCGGCCAGCGCCCACGTGAGCGCAATCAACAGCCTTTGTCTGCTCGCCTCCAGCTGGCCGCAGCCCTTGTCACGTCATGCAGGGCCCAGAGCACGGCGCTGTGCTACTTTGGCTGCAGCGCCGTGGGTCGAAGGGGCCCCTAACGGGCGATGCACGGCGTCGGCCATGCGTCGGCGGGCGCAGGCTGGCTGCTTGATGATGCTGGCCGCGGCACGGCGGCGAGTCAGTGCGCGAGCCACCAGATCTCCGCCATCTGGAACCGCCCAACCCCGCAGTTCTGTGCACAGGAGCAGTAAGCTTGTCGATGTGCTCGGCGTCCCTTGCGCGTCGCCAGCGTGCAAGCTACTGCGCGACCTGCGTCGGTAGCTTGGCGGAAAACTGGACCCGGCTCACGAGAGATGGCATCAGGAACCCATCACGCTATCGGCTCGCGGCGTCTCAAGTCGACAGTAACATGCCTGGGTGGTTCGACCCTCAGCCCATCCGGTCAACCTCCCAGCAAGCCATCTTGAAGATCTCCGGCCCGGCCCGCCCATCTCGATGCTTCTTCATGCTCGCGCCAGCATGTTGCGCGTCAATCAGGAGACATGGCCACCAGCCTTCTTGAACCCTGCCTCTGTGTTTCGGAGATAGTCTCGACCGGCTGTGCCACCGATCGTTCCAACGTTGCACAACACTGCCTGACCAGACGTCGACCATTGCCCAAGCCCACTTCCCGCTCCGCATCGATGCAGCACATCCTCGGCCTTGGCCTCCAGAGATAGTCTGCTGGTGAACATTCGATGACGAAATGACTCCTACTCGCTTTGGAGATCGGACTTGTGAGTTTCAGCGAATCCCTGTTCAGCACTCTGACCTTGATGCGAGCGAACGCCATGGACCGGGTTCGAAATCTAGACCACGTACGGAGACGGAAGAACAAAAGTGGATTAATCTCCGTCTATGGCTAAGCAAATTGCGTACGTAAGACAAACAGCTCATACTCTAATCTAGACAGCCAATACAGAAATGACAGGACAAACCGACCGATACAGCAGGAAATCTAACGCGGGAGTATCAACGAGTGTGATGTTGGCAGTGAGCCGTCGGGTCTAACCAAATGCCGTCGTGAAATTCTCTCGCCTAAGCCACGCATAGGTCGCCTACATCCCCGGATTGCATCTTCCCAGTACTTCATGGAATTTGGAGATGAAGTGTTTGCTCTCTCCGACCTCTCGCAAGCTCCATCCAATTCGCCTTAGGAGATCCTTGTGGCTACGGAGTATGCTTGGGTGAATGGATCCGAGAGTTTCCAAGGCACACAGTAGCCCCCTTTCGCGCGGTGGGTCGCCGACGAGACGGACGTAAAGGTTGCTTGCCGAGTCTTCATGCTGTGCTGATCCTCGAGAATTGCTCCACTTGCTATAGTCCCGTGCCATGACATCGAGGAGGACGTCAACAAGCAAGCCAGCCAGGTACCAGACATGCCCGGGTTTCCAAACAATCTGTTTGCCGTAGAGGCTGGCGATTTCGTTGGCGTGTTCACAGAGACTAACTGCCCCTTTGGTGAAGCAGGGCGTGGGATCCTGGACGAAGAGAGGATCTAGCTCGTCAATACTTCGAAGCGTCTCCCTGTAGCGGAACTTCAGCTGGACGAGTTCGGCAGCAACGCAGAAGTCCGGCGTGAGCATGGCGTCTAGTCTTTGTTTTTGGTTGGCGGTGCCATCGTTTAGGAGAGTTTGCATGAGCCCCTTGAACTGCTCCCATACATCCTTGAGGGCCTTTTCACCGTCGCGATCGTTAAGCTGTGCAGTACATCTGGAGAACTCAGAAAAGACAGCGTCACTTGGCTGAAGGATTCCAATGAGCAGTTTCAGCCGGGATTCCAAAGGCCTGTCGCCTTGGTTCGCGCCGCCAGCTCCAGGGTCACTGCCGCCAGCGCCCGGGGTTTCCGTGCCGCGGACGTGCCAGTTTCGAAGAGACCCAAGTTTGTCAATGGTGATCGCATCGATTATGACAGCAGTGGAAAGCAGCGTTCGACACATGCCAGCTGGTTCTGTGGTGGCTCTCCCATCTGCCTGAAGGTAGATCACTTCGGGGATGTATCCATATACTTGGGTAGCGGTAAGGAAAATTTTGTCCATCAGCCAGAACGCGTGCTGTAACAATGAGTAAACAGGAATGTTTAAGCACAGACGAGGTTTCCATACCTTGCAGGGGAGTGTATCCTGTTGGCACTGACAGAGTGGCGCGTAGTGTTCCCGGCTCACAAACAGGTCCAAATCGCGTTCGCTGGCTCCATCCCGGACACAAAAGAGGTACCCACGGCTTAGGGTCCAGGTGTGCGCGCATTCTATCACCTGGATATCCCCAGCGTCCAGTCCCTCCCGGACATTTTGCTGAATGGAAGGATGCGGCAGGTAAGAGATGCCTGACTCTGCTTGGGACATTGTTGTGGCCTGGCTGAGTGCGCTGCAGAGCGGAGAGACGAGAGATGGGGGAACGTGGGGAACGAAGAGTACACAAGGTGGAGAGCAGCTGTAGGACTAGTTTTGGAGTGGGAGGGGTGGTGAGGACTGCCCTCGATGCTCCGCGTCGACTTTTAACTTGCTGGCGCCCGCTAACCTCGCCGTAACAGAGTGTGCGAAAGAGGAAAGTCGGTCGAGAGACAATCCGCCTAAGCCTCTACCAAGGTGGCGCTTGACAGTGTGGAGAGTGCTTCCAGCCGTGGCGGCGCGGGTGCTGGGCAAATGGCGAGAATAGCGCCGCAGGGCGGGGTCTCACGCGTGGAGCACCTCTGATGCTCACAGTGGGTGGCATGGCTCACGTCCTCCGTGGCAAGCGGAGAGAGCGGTTGCGGCACGAATAGGCAAGAGGCATTCGGCGTTGCAAAGGCTACTGCGAACGGCCGTCGAAGATCAGTAGGGATAGCCCCGGCGCAAGGCGGCGTTCGCAGACTGCTTTGCCGCATCGCGATGGTCTGTAGCGTTTGGAAGTGGCATCTCTGAAGCTGGACTGGGCACCAGCCGCGGCACGGCGTCGGTGCTGAGAGCGCTATGATGGCAGTAAACCGCGACACACCAGGCTGCCATCGGATCGGAGTGGGCGCGAGTTGGGTGTTGGCGACAGCAGTGTCGTCAAGCCAAGCGCATCTGGCCCATCATGATGGCTGTGCATCGGCAGTGGGGCTGCGCTAGCTATTTTTGCCTCCTTGCTTCACTGACAGCCAACTCTTTCTTAATTTTATAAACCAACACCTCTCTACTTTTCTGATGAGGCTTGCGCACGGCCACAAGGCGCTTAACTGCTCCTTGTCTACGGGTGTCGGTGAAGACCATAATAGATCTGCTCCATTTGCTTTCCGCCTTGCGCAGATCACGCTAGATACGCGCCGCATCTCAGCCACAGCCCGACTCCACACCATGCACCCGCTGCAAGAAAAGCTCCGAAAGATCGACGCCTCTGAAATGCAATGTTGCCTGGCTCCGAAAGGTCCTACGGTCCGTGTCAAGGCACGAACGCCGTACCAGATCTCAGGAATCGAGGCGGTGACGCCGCACCGCGAGCTCCCATGACAACGACCGACGGAGAGAACCCTCTCCGTATTACGGCTGCTAAACCAGCTCCACTGGCCCATTCGCTCATGCCGCGGCCTGCACGGCGTGAAAAATGTAAAGACGCCGTCATGGGCCACGATAAGGTGGCGTTGAGAGTGAAAAGGTTCTCCAAGCTGGAAGCCCTCGCGCAAAATGGTCTGTTAGATGTAGTCCCAACCTGCGAGGACAAATCAGTTGACAGGCTGTTACAAGTCGACTGGAAAGACTCACGCTGGCCGGGGCTGCTTACCGCGAGCTTCCCCCCGTCCGAGACCCTGAGGCGTACACTGACGTCTCGCGCGAGCTGTCGTATGAGCTCTGCTCCTTGCGTTTGCCTGATTCGACAACATGGCTCATCGATAGCCCTCCCCAAGGAAGGCCCGATAGTTGCCGGCCTGGATACGGATCACAGTCTCCTGGGCCTGGTAGACTATAGGCGCCACCGGCCAACTGTTGGTTCGTCATGCTCCTCTCCTTTTCTTCGCGCTCGTCTTTCGCTTTTTGCCCTGCAACGCGTTTTCAGTGAATACACAGAGCCTTTATTCGGTGTGCCTGTCATACGGTATTTCCTTTGAGCTAATTTGTTTTGGATCTTGCGCCGCTTCGTCAGATCTTGGACGTGCGCCCAGTCATCACTGTGTGAGTGCCATGGCTCTCCGCTCGAGGTCGGCCCTGCGCCGCCTGTCTCTCGTTCTTGGGACATGCTGCAGACACTGCCGTCGTTTTGCCGTGTGGTGGTAGGCCGAAAGCCGCTCAGACGTGGGCCGTGAAATCCTAGTTTTGCACGCGGCGTAGAAAGCCTGTTCGGATTGCTTCATTGAGAGGTGATCTGCTGCCGATGCGGGCTCAAGCACCACAGCGGATGTGAAATGGTACGCGCAGTAGGTTCGAGCATGCATGTGGCACCTCGTGGTGTAGTTGAGTGTAAGCTGTAATTCTTAAAGATAACGAAATATACACGAGGGGTTTGGGGGGAAAGGGTAAGCTTCGATCTGAAAATGACTGCGGCGGAGTCAACGGGTTCGCTTCCAGCACCAAAGGCTCGAGGGCCCATCTTAAGGGAAGTGAACGTGGGCATGAGCAGTATCCAGCGCGAAACCACCGGGGTTAGGATGATAGCGTCATGCGAGCTGCGAGCCACATACGGCAGGCTGAGCGAGGGGACATCGTGACAGCCGTAGGCAGCACCGACGGTCCGGGGGTGGCGAACACCGGCATCGTTACCATTCACCCAAAGGCGGAAGGAAAGACACGGCCGAGCGATCTGAGGCGGAGAGACTGCAGCACCAGTGCACAGCTCCCCAATGAGAGACCGGAGAGCAAAGTCTGCATAGGGCTGGTGCGAGGGAGAGAAACTAGGCAGCGGCCCCAAGATTCTCGAATGTATGCAAGACCCAGGGAAGCGCTAGGCCCGAAGGCATCCTCCCGCAAGTGGCAGTCTGCCAATCGGCAGCGCTTCAGAGAGACGGGTGACGGGATACATGATCAACGCACAGGCCGGCAGTCTGGCATCGCCCTTGTCAAAAGGCCAAGGATGCCGGTCCAGAGGGGCGGAAGACGCGTCGTTGGCCCGCGGTTGACCTAAGAGAAGCTCCCGCCTGCGTGGTGTAGGTCCTCGGGAATCCAAGGTACCTGCATTTCCTGACTGCCGTCTTGCTTGCATGCGCCGCAAGGCGCTTTTCGGCATGTCCGCAGCAGTGAGTCGTCGTACAAGGTCAGCCTGCCGAGAGCAAGCACCCTTCAAGTCGTCCGTTGACGCTCAGCAACGCTGCGGCGAGGACCGCTAGCACGCTGCCGGCGCGGTAGAGCTGAACACGCGCAACTGCGGCCTAGAGCTAAGCGGCGCCGGGCGACGGTGAGCGGGTTGATGGCTCTGTCGTTCGTACAGACGCCCCATGATGCCCCATCCGGTTGATGAACGCTGCGGTCAGCTCGGGCTCGCCTTCACCGACGCGGGACGTGGGGGCCAGGCAGCAAAGATCGACGCCAACGCCGCGCTGCATCGACACTTCGTCGGTGAGGAGCAGCCACGATGATTACGCGGGCCGCCCCAAAAGCACGCTGCGCACTCCTGGGCCGCCGTCGACGGAGCGGCGACAGTCGAGGAGCGGTGACGTGGGCAGCGTTTGGGGCATGGTAGCCAATGAGGGCTGGCGGGCAGAAGCTCAGTAGGGCAGCGGTGCGCAAGTTCCAACGGCTGCAGACCGCCCCGCGCCTCTCCAGCCTCAGGCAGCACTCTCTCCTGCCACACCACCACCGCATCTCTCGGCGCCTGCAGCGAGACACCCAGCCGAAGTCCCGCATCTGCGCTCTGGCGTCGTTCTCGCTTTCTCTTAGCAAATGCTCGGGGCCTGAGCAGTACCAGCGGGAGCATCGGCCTGTGTCTAGCATCAGTGAGCAATGGATTTGCTCCCACACTTCCCGTATGGCTGTTGCAGCCATGCACGCCAAAGGCAATTTGTCGAGCCTGCCCGACTGCGGCCGGATAAGAACTCTCACTTTGCTGAACTATACTTCTGCTGGACGACCAGACGCACACGTGTTGTTGACCCTATATGTCTTGCAACCGGACGTCAAGCCGTCAGCTTACTGGGCGCGCCGTCGATGCAGGCACATTTGCTCGCGGTTATCTCGTGGCTACGCATCGCCTGGAGCGACCCGTTTGCCTGGTTTGCGGATCTCCCTTTCCATCCATAAAGCAAATTTGCGGACCAGGCTTGCGTGTTGCAGTCGTCTCTGCTCCTGGTGCACCGACACTGCAAGACCCGGCCTCGCCCCGTGCGTGTTTGCTCAATTGCAGGACAAGTACGCATAGCAATGTTCGTCAGTTAATATAGTCCTACTGCTCCACAACGAGTGAGCAGTAGGGTGGAGAAGACGCGGCCCTGCTAAAAACCTATTTTGCTCTTCCACTGATTGATGAAGTATGCTTCAGGGTCATTGAACGACGCGAGAGGCAGGCAAATCGTGGTGCTACAATCGTCGCCTCCAGCCGGCGGATCATGGCGAAGCGAGACCTGAATCTGGTCGTGACATGGGGCCAGAGGGTGCTTCGGGCGGCGACCCCAAGAGGACGGGCGACGGGTCTGTATTAATAGAAGCGTAGCGCGACATTGCGATGTGCGAGGCACACAGACTGCCATGGAGGCGGGCTGCAGCCGTCTCATTTTCCAGACGTCGAACGGAGGTTGCGTGGTGGAGAGATGCGTTGGGCCGCGCGAAGATTTTGTGTGTCGGCTTACATCAGCGCGCGCTAAGCTGCGATGGGGCTATCAAAATCTCTGCTGCGGCGCCCGTCCGTTTTTTCTCCTTTTCTTCATCACACATTCAACCCGCCTTCGGGCGGGACGTACACTTAATCAACCGCCTGCGCACACTCCATGAGCTGGCCGGTCATATTGGCGTACCAGACCTATTTGAGGTGGCGCAGGTTCCCATGGCTTCGGTGTAGGCATTATTTCATGTCGAGGGCGCCGAAGCCGCCTGTCTGCCAGACATGCCGCCGCGCACATTTCTCGCAAATGAAGCGCGCCTGCTCGGTGCAATGCGGCGTTGTGCTGCCCGCTCGCCGGCGCGCTTGCCTGTTCCTGCTGCTGCTGCGGGCTGGGGCTGGGGCCGGGGCTGGGGCCGCCAGCGGAGCTCCCATGGCAGCGCGGCGGCCAGAAACTGTCGCAGAGCAAGCTGCGGGCGCGGAGCGGGCAACCAACGTCAAGCAAGGTCATCGCATTTAAACAAGTACACGGGGACGCCGTGGAATACGCGCGAGCACTGCCCCTGACGCGCCATGTCCTCGCTGCAAACGAGCGCCACTTCTATATGGGCGACGCTATCCGCCGCGGCAGCGATGAGCCGGACCACGCGACTCGTCCGTCAGCCAGCGCCATCCGACTTTATGCGCCTGCCCGCTGGACTCCCCCAGAGCCGTTCTTCTTCCTTTCCCTGCGCTCTCAGCATGCACGCGCTGGCACGCCTTGCCCCTGGGTTTAGCGTGACCTGACGTCTGTTTACCAATCTCGAGGATCGCATCCGTCCCTCCTCCGCGCCTCCTCCGAACAGCCCAACCACCACACAGCATGTCCTCAGCCCTGAACAAGCGCCAGCAGGCGCGCAACGAGCGCGCGCTCCAGGACCTGATCAAGTCTACCGCTGGCAATGACAGGTGTGCCGACTGCGGAGCTCGGAACCCAGGTGTGTGCCGCGCCCGCCCACTGCCCTACCGCCGTGTGAGCCCAATGCTAACTGCTCCCCCGCAGGATGGGCAAGCTGGAGCGTGAGTGCCAACCTGTGCGATCGTATCCGTTCCGCTGCGCGTTTCATCCGTGACGGGATCAACCTCAGGCTGGCTGCTAACATCGTGCCGTGATAACAGTTGGGCATCTTTCTCTGCATGCGCTGCGCAACGCTGCATCGCAAACTTGGAACGCACATTTCCAAAGTCAAATCCTTGAGCATGGACAGCTGGAGCAACGATCAGGTCGATGTGTGTTGCCCTTCTCCCCCATCCACTCATAGCAGATAATAATCCCCGATAGAACATGAGGCGCGTGGGAAATGTGGCCTCCAACCGGATATACAACCCGAACAACGTAAAACCGAATATACCAATTGACGTAGACGAGGTCGAGGGTGCGCTGGAGCGTTT
Organism: Diplodia mutila; assembly: GCA_022560015.1. Classification (NCBI taxonomy): domain Eukaryota; kingdom Fungi; phylum Ascomycota; class Dothideomycetes; order Botryosphaeriales; family Botryosphaeriaceae; genus Diplodia; species Diplodia mutila. The sequence goes on from JAFISB010000218.1 coordinate 10,750, forward strand.
CATCCGCCAGAAGTACGAGCACAAGGCGTTCTCAGGAGAATCTCGTCCTGGAACCAGGCACAACACAGGCAGTACAAGCTCTGCGGAGGATCGGCCCCCGCCACTGCCCCCGAAGCCGGGCAAGCGCTTTGGGTTCGGACTTCGAGCTTCCTCCGCCACCTTCCCAGCGTCGAAGCCCGACTCGAACAGCCCTCCATCGTCACCGGGCATGGGCATCGGTCTTAGCGGATTCGGAGACTCTTCGCCACCCAGGGTAAACAAGGCGTCAAGAGTATTTGGACACAACGTGCGGAGTGCATCTGCCGATAGCTTTGAGACAAAGCTCCAGACATTGAAAGACATGGGCTTTCCGGATGAGAAACGCAACGTGACGGTGCTCAAGGGGCTCAATGGGAACTTGGAGAAATCTGTGGAAACTCTGATTAGGTTGGGAGAGGGCGGCAGGAGTATTTCCGGAGCACACACACCCGTTTCCGCCCACAGCGAAAGTGCCAACGGACTTTCCATGAGCCGAACTAGACCTCCCGCGCCTCCTCCAACTGCCCCGGCTGGAATTCAGTCAATGAACCCTTTCGACCGGTTGGACGCTTCTCAGCCAACGATTCAGCAGCAATTCCATGCTTTGCAGACCCAGCCAACCGGCGCGGCGTTCAATCCTTTTCTTCCTTCATCTCAACCGTCCCAAGCTCCTGCAACTGCACATCCGGCTTTGGACCAGTCTTTCCAGAATCTTCAGCTTTCCCAACCACAGCAGCCACAACAGCTCTTTCCGAACCACACGGGAGGCCACGGTACACAAAGTCAGCAACAGGGATATAATCCATTCTTGCAAACATTTACTCCTCCGCCGGTGCCACAAATACCGCCTCAATTCACCGGTACCCAACAAGGCCAGCCATCTTACGGCCAACAAGGAGGTTTTCACTCCTCCCAGGGAGGCAATCCATTCTTGAAGACCTCCCGTTCCCAGATTTTTACCAGCAGTAATCCCTTTAATTCCCAGGTATCTCTCTCGGCCTTCGCTCAGCCATTACACCAGCAGCACCAGCAGCACCAGCAGCACCAGCAGCACCAGCAGCACCAGCAGCACCAGCAGCAGCCACAATGGCAGGCTGCCACCAACGTGCAGGGACCATTTCATCCACAGCCGGCGCAGCAAACAGCGCAGTTTGGATATGGGCAGCAACAAAGCCCTTCCACTGGGTATCAGCAGCCGCAGGACCAATTCCAGGCTCAAAACCCATACCCACAATTTCAACAACAGCCAAATCAGTTCGCCAACTCGTACCAACCGCAACCGCAGCTTCCAATTCGTCAAGACAAAAGTTCGATATTAGCTCTGTACGGCCAGCCTCAGCTGGCTCCTGCGCCACTTTCTGGAACTACAGCGCTTGGTACTGCTGAAGGCGCGCCAGTCAACGGGCAAGGCACGACCATGCCCGGTACGTCGAACACAACCGGAGACATGGCAGGCCAGACAAGTAACACGAATCCGTTCTCGAACGCACCTGGTCAGCCAGTCGCAGGTGCTAATGGTGGGGGGGCACGCCATGTCAGCCAGGAGAGTGTTGATTTCTCTGGTATGATGGGGGGGAGGCAAAGCCCAGACGCATTTGCAGGGTTAAGCGCGCGTTTTGGCCGGTAAGGAGGGTGACCAGGGCAACCGTTTTGCATCAATGTTGTAGGATGTAGTACATCTGGAAATCTGCCACAAGTTGGATGTCGGCAGGGGTCAGGCAGTTGCGCCGCGGATTGGTGGGGCGGCGGATAGGTTCAGGATGCGGATCTGCAGAATTGGATGCAGTTTTGAGTGCAAAGGTCTGCACAGGAAATAGCTGTACAGTTAAATGGAGATAATAATGGAAGGAGCAAACAAGCCACTATGATGCAGAGCCCGCGTCTCAGCATGGGCAGATACCGCTGGATCATTCTCGCACGGGCAGCGAAAGGAAGGAGGTTCGTGGAAGGCGCAACCAGGAACACCATGGCCGCCGAGCCGAGCCGTCGCCCATGGTCGGCGCTTCGAGGGCACGGAGGGCTTCGCGTGGTGGCTCGAGGGTTGGCCGTAGCGGCGGCCAGCAAATCAGAGCGGGAAGCGGCGCTGGGCCACTTCCCCGCGCGCTTAGAGGCCAGGCCTGTTGTGACGTTTGGGCGCAGGCGCATCACAGGCTTCGGGCAGCTCCATTGGGCGCGTAAACTCGATATCACGCGCCTCGATTGCCAAAGTACACGCTGCGGCCAAGCTGACGGCTGCGCACCTTCTCCCATCGCGCTGCCTCGCCGCGATAACCTCTGCGCCTGCCGCAGCTGTCCAGACACCTCTCCCCGCCCCGTACAACCCATCGTCGTCGTCGCGCCTCTCTCCGCCAAGTTTTCTGCACACCACGGCCATGGACGGCTCGCGGCGCCACGGCCGGCCAGAGGAGGAACTCTTCTTGGGCCCCTCGAGCAATGGCTCCGAGACGCCTACCGTCGGCCCGCTGCGCATCAACAAGCGCGAAAACGCAGCCTCACCTCCGCCACGCGCAGGCTCCGCAGGCAGCCTGAACGAAGGCCTCGCACGCCCGCCACCGGTGCCCAACTTCCCTGCTCCAACATCCACGCCTCCCACCGGCCCGCTGCCGTATCCCGACGACGGTCCGCGCCCGCAGCCGGGTGCTGGCCGCCGCGTCTACACGCCGCTCTCGGAGCGCGAGAGAGCATCCAGGAACAACACGCCTGAGCAAGATGGGTACCGGCACCCGTCCGGTGGCTCCCCGCGCGCGCGTTTCGACGCAAGTGACCCTCACAGGCCCACCGTCTCGGGCTATGCCTACGCGCCGTACGTTGCGGAAGAAGGCCGCACAGGATCTTCTCAGGGCAGGTCTGCGGATAAGCGGCAGGGGACGCCGAAGCCACTCCCTGCCTCACCAGGCCCGGAGACTCCAGACAAGGAGGGTCTGTTCCAGAAACCTCCCCAACGCACTGGATCACAGCCTGCAGAAATAGGGGCGAATCCTTATCCAGAGTATCACCAGCAATACTGGCCACCTCCGCCGGCAGTGTCCTCGCCGCCTCAAAACCAAGCCCTGAGAATACCCAATCCCGCGGGCGTAAACCGTCTCAGCTCCACCGCATCCACGTCTACAACGAGAGCCCAGCGAGGCTCTCCGCCTCCGCCAGAGACACCTGCTGTCGACCATGCGCCAGGCGGAGGAATAGAAGCACGCTATGCAGCAGCCGGGATTGCTGGGCCTTCGACGCTCAGCAGTATACAAGGTCCAAATGCCGCAGCCAACCAACGTCTCCAACAGTACGGCGGGCAGCCACCGCAAGCAAGCCCTCAACCTCAGCAGGCCCAACAGCCAACGCAGCGGCCATGGACACCAACGGAGCAGCCCGGTTCACAACCTCATGGCCCCCCAACGGTATACCAAGGCCTTTCTGAGGTGAGACCGCCGGTTTCCTCCACTCCTCCAGCTGGGCACCCTGCCGTAACATCCCCGGCACTTTCATCTGCCTCGCAAATTCCAGCCCAACAGGTCACTGTTCCGGGAGCAGCGGCCACGAACATTGGCCTTCGGCCTGGCGAGCAAACACTAGAGTCGGATTTCCAGCGAATGAACGTCAGTGAGGAACCCCCACCAGCGTACTCGAGTGTGCAGCCTCAGACACCTCAAGGTTATCCGAACGAAAAACGGCCTAGCCCTGCGAGTCAGCAAGCTCCCACGCAGGCAAGTGCCGGAGGAATTGCCCCAGATTTAAATTTACAAGGACATCCCGCCTTTGCGAACCAGCAAGGCCTCCAGCCAGGAGCCGGAGCTCAGCCAGCCTCACAGCCTCCCGTGCAAATGCAGCCGCAACCAGTCCAGCATGCCGGGCCAAGCAATTTGGCACCTCTTCAGATCCATCCTTACCAACAGAACACTTCTCCTGGTCCCGGCCCAGGTCCGGCGTCGCCTCCGCCTCTTCCAGAAGGATGGATTGCACACCTGGACCCAAACTCTGGCCACTACTACTATATCCACCTTCCGACTCAATCAACCCAATGGGAGTTTCCCAAGGGTCCAACTCCTCTCAATCTCAACGAGCCTCTGTCCCCCACGGGGACTTTTGTGAACCCTCTTACCTCACCGGGTTTAGGGTCTTTCTCTGGAAAGCCAATGGCCTCACCCGGATTTCCACCACAACAGACAACGTTCCATGAGAGCATGCCTGGCATGGCAGGTCTGGCGAGCCCCACAGCTGCTGGCTTCACTGGCCCGCCTCCACAAGCCGGTGTTGACATGTACAAGATACAGCCCACGAATGGTGTCTATTTCGGACCCTATCTGCGCTACACCAACATGGACCTTGAGCGAGGTATTTGGCTTGGTTCCATCCTGTTGGTCACAGATGCCCCTCAACCTCCTACTATCCACATCCATCAAAGTGTGGATCTCTCTCCCAATCCGCGGCAATTGAAGCCCAATCCCATCTACAGCCACCAAAGATGGGTTTTCTACAGATATGATATAGATCTTAAGATGGAGGAAGGCCATGCCGCCAAATGGACATACGCTGTGACTTCTCATTTGGGATGCACACGCTATGAATTCCTCGTTGCAGGTCGTCATGAGACAAGCTGGCGGTTTATCGCACACTCGGGCAACGATTTCGCACTCAATGTTGGCGCCAACGAGCGCCAGAAGCTCGGTGGCGTAGGCTACATGTGGAAAGATATCTTGCAGAAGCACATTGAGTGTGGGGGCTTCCACGTCCAGCTTGGCTTGGGCGACCAGATCTATGCGGATCGTATCTGGAAGGAAATTCCTCTGCTGAAGCAGTGGACGTCCATGAGCGGAAAGGAGAACCGCAAGAATTCGCAGTGGACGGCGAAGCATGAGGAGGATGTGACCCACGCCTACTTCCACTACTATACGAGCCATTTCGATCAGCCACATCTTCGCGAAGCATTTGCGCAGATCCCGCACATCCTTGCTCTGGATGATCACGACATGTAAGTTTGTACCTGCTGCTTGCAGCCACGGGCCAGATTTGCTAATGATATGCAACAGCTTCGACGGCTGGGGGTCCTATCCCGAGTACATGCAGTTCTCCAACATGTTCAAGAACATTGGACGGATTGGCATTGAGATGTACCTCCTCTTCCAGCACCACACGACCTTGGAGATCCTTCGTAACGTAAACAACGACCAGGATCTTTTCACAATCACTGGAACAGGCTGGCACTTCGTGAAGTATTTGGGCCCGTCAGTCGTGGTTGTGGGCCCAGACACTCGATCTGAGAGAAACCCGCATCAGGTCATGGCTGGCCCTACGTATCAAGGCCTCTTCCCCAAAGTAGCGCTGTTGCCTCCAAGTGTTCAACATTGCATTTGGATGATTCCTGTGCCCCTAATCTACCCGCGACTGGAATCAGTCGAGCACCTGGCCAGCACCATGGCCACTGGCAAGAAGGCCGTTACCGGTACTTTCAACATGCTTGGCAAGGTCACAAGCTCTGTCGCTGGCGTCGTTGGTGCCAAGGGAGTTGTTGGCGACGGCTTCAACTCGGTCAAGAAAGCCGTTGGCAAGTCCGGCTTGATGAGCGGCATTTTGAGTCCTTTTGGAGAAATAGACGTGCTGGATGAGCTCAGGGATCAATGGACCCACGAATCCAAGGTGAGTATTTCGTCTTCGGCTCTTGTGGTCATATGCTAACAGGCAGTTCCCCAGGACCTTGAGCGGACCTACTTGATCCGCACGCTTCAAGGCATTTCTCACAACAAATCTCTTCGAATGTCATTCCTATCTGGGGATGTCAGCTGTTGCGGCGCGGGCCTCGTACACGATCCGTCTCGCCTTCAAGACCACAAGACCATGTATCAGATTATTTCCTCCAGCGTGGTCAACAGCCCCCCTTCGTCCTACGTCTTGCGAATGCTCCACAACAACAAACCTCTCTGGGTCCCTGCCAACGGCCATCGATCGACTCATAGCCCCTCAGACACGAAGGAGGAGATGATGGAGATTTTCACGCAGGATGTGAACGGCCAACCACGAGAGCTGAAGCGATTGATGGGCCGTCGAAACTACGTAGCGTGTGTCATCTACGACCCGGAGATTGTGAATGGCACGTTTGGCCAAGCAGTCCCTGGGCAGGGCGGAGGTAAGCTGAGCATTGCGGTAGACTTCATGGTCCAGAATGAGAACCTGTATGGAGCGCCCATGAAGTACGGACCGGTGATCATCCCAAGCCTGGAGTACGGCAGGTAGAAGGCGGGATCTCAGCCTTCGCTAGATGATGGTTCAGGGCTGGGGGACAAGTCATGCAGGATAATGATGAGACGATGCGGCGATACCACCTCCTTTCTCTCTCCCTCTCTTTCCCTATCTTTGTAGTTTTTTTTTTTCTTCTTTTTTTCTTGCCTTTTCCCATTGAGCACACATTAGCGCGCATACGAGGACTTGGCTGGTACACGTTAGCAGTTTAAGGAGGCAAGCTTATATCGTAGATGGCGTGCGGTCAAACATGAGAGTGGAGAGGCGGTTGGCATGATGGTGTTCCGGGCGGCCATAGGAAGCGTGCTCACTAGATAGGACTTATGAAAGCCATGACCAAGGTGCAACTCCAATTTTCCGGCGTCCGAAACGAGCCCCTGAACGCGAGGGAAGTCCCCGCCCCCTTGTTGGCGGAAGGCCCTTCGTTGACGTGGTCGGCGGAGACACCGGCGGGGCACGTGGCGCGCGTTCTGGGAATCCCAGCGAACTCGGCGCCTGCGGGGACATTGGCACCATCGCTCTCTCCTCCACTCCGCGATGCAGGTCGGACCGGCCTCTACGGTGCCTAATATCCCCACGACAAGCTGAAGGCTGTTTGCGACACCAGGCCAGAAGAGCTCTTGCACATCCCGTCCTCTTTGTCTGCTCCGTTCGCAATGGCAACGCCCAGCGCATCCGCGTCCCAAATCCCGCGCCTGCTGCGCTCAAGCATCTGGCAGACATCAATGCTGCACGGCCAGGCGAGAAGGCCTCCATCATCTCCAACGCTCATCCCGCAATACCGCAAATGCGCCTCTGCCGCCTGCGCTCGCCGCTTGCACCGCGGATATGGGGGACGCACGCCACCTCTAGGTTGCGCCACGCTGCGTCAAGCAAGAGAGCGCCAGGAGCGCCTCTCCACGACAGCACGGCGGGCGTTCTCGGCGACAGCCGCTCGGCCCAAAGACCATCACTTCGACACGCTGAAGTTCGTGCAAAGGCTAAAGGACGAAGGCTTGACGGAGGAACAGGCGGTGGCCATGATGAAGGTCCTGAGCGACGTGATTGAGGAGAGGTGCGTCAACGGCAAGCCCATTCGGGCGCTGCCAACTTCTTGCCTCGGTGCCTGTCCCCACTGACAAACCGCACACGTAGCATACAAAATCTTACGCGGACAATGGTGCTCCGCGAGGATCAGGAGCGGGCCACATACACGCAGAAAGTTGACTTTGCAAAGTTGCGTTCCGAACTGTTGACGGCCGACTCGACCGAAATGTCTTTGACCCGCGCGTCGCACGAACGACTCACTAACGAAATTGCCAAATTGAACAGCCGGTTGCGGGATGAGATACAACGCACGCAGGCCAGTGTCCGATTGGACCTGAACCTCGAGAAGGGTCGCATCAGGGAGGAGGCCAATGTGCAGGAACTCAAGCTCAAAGAAACCGAGACAAGGATCGAGCAGGAGACGGCGGTGCTCAGGGAGAAGCTCGAAGCCGTCAAATTCACGACTTTGCAATGGTTGATGTGAGTCTGGCACCTGCCACGCGATTTCGGAGGCATGCTTGCGCTGGGAGATTCCACGGCTAACACACGGACAGGGGCGTGTGCACGGGTACGGCAGCATTGATTCTTGGTGCCTGGAGATTACTCATGTGAGGGCCTCTCAGCGATGCTTTGGGAGGCTGGCGGGAACAGCAAGCTGGTGGTCCGCCCTGGAGACGCTCTATGCTTGGGGTGGGAATTGCGGATCTGCTGCGAGCGGGTGTGCTCCATGGGAATCGACCGCTGCATCGCACGGCGGCTTCCTAAGGCCGAGTCATCGCGAACACGCACGGGTGTGGAGGCGAGGGAAGAGGGCGCGCACGAAGGCGGAGTCTGGGAGGGGTGCAGAGGCCAGCGCTTCGGACCGCGTCAGGCAATTTCTTCTAGAAACGCTATATTGAAGATCTCCCGCACACCGAGGCGGTGGGATGCCAGCCAGGAGGGCGGCTGGAGGCGCGGCGAACACATGTAGCGTAGGGCGGCACGCGATGCCGCAGGGCGGAAATAGAAGACGGGGCGCCGCGGGTGCCGGCGCCAGCCTCAGCGCTTGCAAGTCACTCAGGGACATGCCGGACCGCCATGGATGGCAGCGCCGGATCGCTGGCAGGCAGATCTCGCGGACGCTGCTGGAGCACGGCCGAGAGTGCTGCCGGGGCAGCCAGGAGAAGGGCGCGAGGCGAGCAAAACAATAGGCGCGAGTGCGTCTCCTGGAGATCGTCGCGCGACACAGCCAGGAGCCGGATCACGGGGCCTGGCCCTGGGCGGGCCATGCAGAGCGCCGCGGCCGGCGCTGATTGGCGGCCCGCGGCGCTCTGCATGCGAAAAAAAGCAGGCGGGCCAGCGCGGCGACGGCTGCCTGGCGGAGCGGCTGCGCGGCGGGCGGGAGATTTTTTCTGGCGGTCGCATGTGCAGGTGGGCGCGTGGAGTGGGTGCGTGTGCCAGTGCTAGCTCTGGGCACGCCAGATCTTGCTGGGCCGGGCGTGGGCAGTAGCCTCCTGCGCAGAGGCGCTCGCTGCTGCGCGGGGCATTTGGAAAACGCTTGGCAAGCACTTAATCCACCGGCCCTCGTCCCGTCACTCTCTCCCCAACACCATATCGCAAACCTACACAACCCTTCCTCCCTCCTCCATCCCCACCCCCAGCGTCTCCCACTGCCCGCACCACACGCCCGTCCACCGTCGAAATGGCCAACGAAGTAAGTCTGCCCCGGACCCGCTCTCGCCGCCCCCTAATCGCGAGACCGCCGCCCGCCCCCTCTGCTGCCGTCACCTTGGCTGCCGTGAGAAGAGCCTGTGCTGACCCGCCTCCCCCGTCCAGCGTGAGAGGTACGCCACCGCCGCGCCTGCTGCCCGCAAAGGCTTCGTTCTGACCCCGCTGCAGCAAAACTTTCCTCGCCCGCCTGTGCGAGCAGGCTGAGCGCTACGATGGTACGTCACGCACTCCCCTCCTGGTGTGCCACTGGTCGCTGACGCTGCTGCCCCACAGAGATGGTTACGTACATGAAGGTCAGTCCCCATGAGCATTGAAAATTGAGCGAGCTGAGCGGCTGACGCGGACAACAGGAAGTTGCAAAGGTACGCCCGCCCTCGCCGCGCTGGCAAAGGTCATTGAGGAAAACACGTGGTTAACGCAGCAGCTGTCGCAGCTCGGCGGTGAGCTCACCGTGGATGAGCGCAACCTTCTGTCCGTCGCCTACAAGAACGTCGTCGGTACCCGCCGTGCGTCGTGGCGCATAATCTCGTCGATCGAGCAGAAGGAGGAGTCGAAGGGCTCCGACAAGCACGTCGGCACCATCCGCGACTACCGCCAGAAGATTGAGACCGAGCTCGAGAAGGTCTGCCAGGACGTGCTCGATGTGCTCGACGACTCCCTGATCCCCAAGGCCGAGTCCGGCGAGTCCAAGGTCTTCTACCACAAGATGTACGTCAACCGTCGCGCCCGAGCGCGCGTCTGCGCGCCGCTGCAGCCCGGCACCCCGGCCGCCATCGAGGCAGTTTACTGATTCGTCCGGCTCAATAGGAAGGGTGACTACCACCGCTACCTCGCCGAGTTCGCTTCGGGCGAGAAGCGCAAGGTCGCCGCCACGGCCGCGCACGAGGCCTACAAGGTTCGTTCCGCCATGTGCCGTCGTCATTGAAACGGGCCGCAGCTGATTGAAAATTGCAGACGGCCACGGACGTTGCCCAGACCGAGCTTACGCCCACGCACCCCATCCGCCTTGGTCTTGCGCTCAACTTCTCCGTCTTCTACTACGAGATTCTCAACTCGCCCGACCGTGCGTGCCACCTGGCCAAGCAGGCTTTCGATGACGCCATTGCCGAGCTCGACTCGTTGTCCGAGGAGTCTTACCGCGACAGCACCCTCATCATGCAGCTCCTCCGCGACAACCTCACCCTCTGGACCTCGTCGGACGGCAACGAGCCCGAGCCTGCGTCCGAGGCGCCCAAGGCCGAGGACAAGCCGGCTGAGGAGGCGCCCAAGGCTGCCGAGACGACCGAGGAGGCCGCTCCTGCGTCCTAAGCGGCGGGCGAATCCGGTGCGCGCAACAAGGCATCTGGTACTTCTGCCGCGGCCTGGTCTCCACCGCTCATCTCGCAAGACGCGGTCTTTCTTTGAGGGAACTTGGAGCAAACGGGTCGGGGGCAGCAAGGGTGGCGTCTAGTTGTCTGAGGATCGAATCATCATGGAAAGCGAAGAGTTACGTGCTTGGTTCGGCTTCGGAACGGTGATCCTTTGATTGTCTTGTTTTCCCTTTTCCCTTTTCCATGCCTCTGCTCTCTTTGAATCATCCTCCGAGTACACTAGCGATGCGTGATTCCTTAGGGATGGTATATCCCCGATTACCAATGATATCGACACGTCTCCTCAGGTCACTCATGCCATGTGGTGAGAATAGGGGTCGACGCTCAGACCCGAAGAGTTAGATGATGGGCGAGGCGCCTTCTCCGCACCGATGACGGCACCGCCCCAGGCTCGTGTAGGCGGCACACCTGCATCGCGATGTATGGGTCATGTGTGCACCAGAGGGCGCACCCCCTCTCGCAAGCAACTCGCAACAACCTACCGCCGTACGTGGCGTGCTTTCATTCACGGGCACGGCGCCAGCGCGTGAGAAGGGCAGTGCTTCGCAAGCGCGGGCGGGCGCGAGCGTGCAGGACACGGGCGTCCTATCAGAGCGGCGTGGGCATGTGTCGTGCGTGTGGTGCGGCAGCGTTGTGCGGACTGGCCCAGTGTGCCGCACGCGATCCGCACGCCGCCGCGGCGTTTGCTGCTGGCCAACGCCGACCGCTAAACCGCTTCGGGTGAGCTGCTCTGGAAATTTTGGATCGCAGCTGGTTGTCGCCGCCTTCTTTGCCTCGCACATCCCCAGAGCACGCAGCAGCCATGGCGAACGAGCCAGCCCAGGTGCGCATCCAGCTCACCACCCGCCATCCGGACATCGCCATCCCCCAGAACCCTGGCGAGCTTCTGGTCTCGACTTGTGAGCCCCAGCCCTGCCCGCACGCAAACCCCACTAACCCTTCCTCTCGCCAGCCCTCCGCCGCTATGCCCTCTCGACCCTCGTGAACGACCTGCTCGAAACGCCGCGGCCCATTCCCTTCGAGTTCCTCGTCAATGGCCAATTCCTACGTGCCTCGATAGACGACTTCCTGACTGCGAACGGCATCTCTGCTGAGAGCACCCTCACCGTCGAGTACGTGCGCGCTCTGGTCCCGCCGGTGCATGTCGCCTCCTTCGAGCATGATGACTGGGTTTCCGACGTGGACGTGCTGTCGAGGCACTCACATGCCGCACAGTGGAGCAAGCAGACCGTAGCCGAGGGCCAGGAAAGAATACTGTCAGCGTGTTACGACGGCCTGCTGCGCGTCTGGGACCCTTCCACTTCGCAGGTCATAGCGACCTCGCCAGCGGCGGGTGGCCACACCTCCTACGCTACCTCCGCGAGATTTCTTTCCCCTACAAGCCTCGTCTCAGCAGGCGCTGACCGGACACTGCGTGTCTGGAAATACAGCGAGGGCCCGGGCGATTCCCTAGCCTCCTCATCTTTTACCTCGACTCTAGAGCTGTACGGCCATAAAGCTAGCGTCGACAGCGTTGCTGTCCACGCACCCTCTTCCCGCATTCTCTCCGCTTCCGCCGACGGCAGCGTTGGCGTCTGGAGCACAATACCCGCAAACGCACCTGCTGTCCCTACGAACCTGTTGCCCAGCGCCTCGGCTCATTCAAACAAACGCCGGAAAGTGGCTTCGAAAGAGTCGCAACAAGCTCCCGGCAAACCTGCCGCTCAACGCGGCTCCCTTCAGATGCTCAATGGACACGCCGCTCCCGTCTCTGCCGCCATCTTCGCGCCCACCGACCCGACTGTCGCATACTCAACCTCCTGGGACCACACTCTGCGAACCTGGGACCTGCCCACCGGAACATGCGTCGATACTCGCACGACCGCCCAGTCCCTGCTCAGCCTGTGCGCTCTTCCGGAGCTGCGCTTGCTGGTAGCCGGAACCAGCGCGCGCCACATCACTCTTTTTGATCCGCGTGTTGATGCCCGTTCTGTCGCAGCATTGACTCTTCGTGGTCACTCTAATGCCATCGTTGCGCTGGCCCCACGACCTGGAGATTCATATGGTCTAGTGAGTGGTAGTCACGATGGGACATGCAGGATATGGGATGTCAGAAGTGTAAGTGCGGGTGTCAAGACCGATGTTGATGCGGGTGGCGGTCAGGTTGGCGAGCCGCTATACCGAATCACTCGAGAGAGCGTTGAAGGAGATAGTGAGAGGAGAGTGGGCGGAGATGGCGTCAAGGTATTCGGCGTTGCTTGGGACCAGGACGTGGGTATCGTGAGTGCCGGCGAAGACAAGAGGGTGCAAACCAACCGTGGTGAGGACATAGTCGGCCGTGAAGGTGCCTAAGCTCAACTGTAGGCTTTTGTTGGGAGCGGAAGGTACATTGACGGCGTTCAAAGAGAGGCGTGGTTGGCATATCTCATTGTCTGCTTGTGCAACCTAGGGATCGTTTAGTACAGGGTTCGAATGTGCACAAAATAATGGTGCACGTGGCTGGTTCTGGCGTACGGGGAAGCCTGTGTGCGTAACCAGCTCGAATATCGATCTGAAAGAGTTGAGACGTGCGTCTAGGCCAAATGAAGTTCGAGAAATGGAACAAAACAGGGACAATAAGCCGAAGAAGTGAAAGAAGGGGAATAAGAGCACAACGACGAAGAACGAGAAGAAAATGCCCAAAAGACTGGGAATTTTACAATCCCCGGAAGCTCCTGTTAATAGTGTGTGGGGTTACATGGTGATCTAGACGTGGTCTTCCAATGCTCATGTAAATAAAGTACAATATGCTAGTCAGTCGGTGTTGAGAACACGATGTTTGCTCACAATCTACTGTGATAGTAACGTTAAGCCCTTGATACGCCCCTAAGCCACTTGGCTGAGTGTGGAGGAACCAGGCCTTACAATCTTTTCAGTCGATTGGGCGATAGAAGATCCGTTATCCGGTATCTTGGCGCTCATGCTAAAGTGGTTTGATTATTGATGAACGGTCCTGCAATTAGTGCTGTCTGCTGGAAATTTCCAGGACTTCCGCAGTTTCTAATGACATGTCGATGTGTCGGTGGCACTGGATGGCAGTCCGATTGTTAAGATGCATCCCTACACTGTAGTTCAACTGATTTACTCTAATCCTTATCGTGCAGAGAATAATCCTACAACGCTCCTGGGATGGCCCGATGCCTCTCTTGTCAAGCTACGCAGAGCCTGAAGCAGACACCATTTTGTGCAAATGTCTAAATTGAGCCGTCCAGAATTACTTCCCGTAATACTACTATTGGGTATTATCTTTTTGTTCGTATCTCCACCTTGCCGAACGTTGCTCTTCGGGGGTTTCCCGCACAAAGTCCAACAAACAGATGGCCACCAGAGCCGAGCAGCGGCAGCTGCAGAAATGGACAGAGTTGCTCATACCCATTAGTCTGTTCTATTCCCCACTCGAGAGAAAAGAACTTGTATCCAGCTTGAAAGCCGGGGGACCGATCTCATCCTCAGGTATCCTCTGCCCTGGTAGACCGCGTAATCCGCGGCCTTTTCCCTTTGATGTACCCGTCGCCAAGCTCTTATATTGATGCTCGTTTTTGATATTTGTCTTTTTGTAATGGAAAGAGAGGGTCCTCAAACCAGGTGGCTGGGCAGCAAAAAATTGGCAATACCCTCCTTGATGGCGTACTCGTGCTCGCAGTTTGCGCACACCAGCTTGCCGGACGCTATCGTGGTCTCAAGAAGCAGATTATGCAGGTCCTTCAGCAGTTGGTTCGGCTCCTCCACTCCTTCAGCCGCGCCCGCAGTCGCAATTCCGAGCGCTTCGGGCTCGGGCGCTCTCTCGGGGAGGCTGGGGAGACCGAGCTGCGCGTTTCGGATGATCAGCATAAGCGGCAGGGTTTCAGAGATCAAGGTATCGTTCGTTGGTGGGAATGTGATGCATACCTCCGAAGCAAGGGTCCGCATGGCGTCCCACTCCAGACGTGGTAGGATGTTGCGGATGAACGGTGGGTTCAGGTCGGTCTCGACTACTTCGAGCTCGGCGTCGCGCGGATGGAGGGGAAATGCGGCCGGGCTGGACTTGCAGGCCTTGCGCGCGCAGGTCAGGAAGTTGAGGGTGAGGAGCTTCATGCTGTCCGTGGTTCGTTGCTGGAAAGGCTGCAGTTGCAGCGGCAGGAGGGACGGTATGGGAGGAATGCGGGTCCTCGCGGGTCTCGGCAGACAAGGCAGGAGAGGAGGATTCGGGATGGGTTGGCGGGAGGTACGCGATCAGCGGAGGTGCCTTGGGAAATTTTTGGCCCGCCGGTGCCGCGAGTCAGCAAGCCTCCGAAATAAGCTTATCTCCCCGCATCGCACTAGGGTCTGTTTGGGCTTGCATGCGGCTCTGTCGTCTGGCAAAGCTTTCGCGACAACGAAGAGATTCAGTTTCTCGCATCTGCAGATCTGGCGTCTTGCTATCTCCGACCACGCCGACGCAGCCGGCACACCCAATCATCAACCGGATGGCTTTCGAGCTCACTCGAGTAGAAAAGCGGCTTCCCAAGCGAACGCCAAAAGATGGTCCTGCTCCAGCCGCCACAGCCAAGGGTATCCCCTCATTTCCCATACCAATCCTCAAACGCCAAAGACATACTCGCCCAAGTCAGAGCGTCCCTCGCAAAGACCATGTAGAATTGGAAAACAGGCACGCTGCTCCACCTCCGGTCGATCAAATCAATCAAAGTGCATCTCGAGAACGTCCCCATCTTCGAAATCTTCGAGCTCCGCCATTGTGCCGTGTGGATCTAAACGCTCACCATCGAACAGTAGATAGGGCCGCTTGCCGGGAGGAACCTTCAACCTGTTGATTGATGATATTGCCAGCTTCTCAAATGACGTTTCCTGCGATGACCGATGAGTGTTTCCTCAAATCAACTTGGTTTTCTGGGCTCAATGGGACATACCGGACCGCATGTGAACTTGGCATCGCCAAAGTCTTTCGTTTTGATTATTATCTTCGTCCGCCTTTGCTCCGGCTGTGGTTCTGGCTCTGGCTCTGGCTCAGGTTCGCGTTGCCGCTGCGCCTCCTTTACATCTTCGTTGAAAATGTCCATCGTCACGGCCTCAATGGTGACCTTGCTGTCATTTTCGTCCCAATCGAAACCGTCTTTCATGCGCACACGGCCGAAAGCATCAGCAACCAGGCCCAAACTCCTGCACGTCGCAACGTCAAAAAGTCTCCTGCCTTTGAACGTGAAAAATACTGAGTCTGTCATCTCTTGGTCAAATCCCTGCCTCTTGCACCACGCCTGCCTCACCTCTTGTAGCCGTTGTGAGAGCTTCCGGGTGACTATGAGCGGTCTAGTGTCCGGAATTCTCGAGTTTATGAATATCTGCACTGGTGGGTCCGGCGCAGGAGTGAGCTGCGACATGCTGCCATCCGTCGCCGCTCCTGGGCTCGGCTTATGCCGGGTTCCTGGCTCGATGGGAGACGTTCCATGTGCGGCGTTTCGCTGTCGTGCGAGCCTTTGCCTGTGCCGTGTATCCCGTATAATTTCCCGTATTTCGGGATCGGATTCATCAATTTCTTCGTCGGAGTCCATCGGCGCAGTGTGGGTGGCTGGCTTGGAGGCGGTTCCGGCCACTGGTGGGGCATCGTCTTCTGAGTCGGTGTCGCCCAGGTCAACCACCACAGTTAAACTGGGTTCGGCTTCGCGTGCTCGAGCGACAGTTTCGTAGCGCGCTGAGAGGGAGCGGGCGTCGACCTTGGGCGACAGAGGTGAGGAACACAGTATGCTACTCCGATTTGGTCAGCGTGTAGGTACCACGGGCAGCTGGCGGTGGGCCGCACCTCTCGTCCTCCTCTCGCCGGACGGGTACATGGTCCGCATCCAAGCTGGGACGATGCTCATCGTGAGCGGTCTTCCGGCGCTTGCCTTGCCTGGCGGCCTCCAGCTCTCTCTTCCTGGCGCTCTCCTCCTGTTCTTGCATCTGCTTGGTCCTCGCGCGCTCGCGCTCCTCCATGATGGCGGAGAAGGTCTGCTTGGAGCCATCAAACATGGCTGTCGGATCGTCATCGTCGGCAGTGTCAGCCTTTTGCTTCCATGACGGTTTCTTGAAGAAGGATCGCTTCTTCCTTGGGGGCGCAGCGCCCGCGGCCGAGGCGCTGTCGGCCATGGCTGCGCCGTCGGATGCGGTGCTTGCGCAGACTGGTATTGCGTGGGCCGCCGAGAGCAGCAGGGGAGGTGCTGGGGAAGGACAGCGTCGGACGAGGCAGTGACGATACTAGGTAGAGCTCGAAAGCTGTCGGCGATTGCGCGCCGTGAAACGCCGATGGCGCGCGCGGTCCCGTGAGCTTCACCTCTGCTCCAGACCTACACTTGCCATCATCCGTCCTCACATACCTTGAACCAGAGAGCAACCATGGAAAACGGCGCCACCGACGCAAAAGATCCTTCCGGCTTTCTCAGTGAGATCATCGGAGCCCCCGTCACCGTCAAGCTGAACTCTGGCGTCGTCTACAAGGGTATGTCTGTTGGCTCTGGCCCTTTCATCTATGCACGCGAGCATCCAGACTGATGCCAAAAGCAGGCGAGCTCCAGTCCGTCGATGGCTACATGAACATTGCTCTGGAGCAGACTAAGGAGTACGTCGACGGCAAGCTGCGGAGGAACTACGGCGACGCTTTTGTAAGAGGCAACAACGGTTCGTTTCGTCGCCACTCTGGAACCTATGCCTCATCCATGCTTACCTGGCGCAGTCATGTACATTTCTGCCGACCATTGAGTGGGAAGCTTTGAAGAGCGAGGATCGCAAAGAGCAGTCGGGCATCTCGTCCTCGGAGCTACACGCCAAGGCACTTTTCGCACGCCAGCCAACGGCTCCCTCACGTGGCTGCGATGTCCCCGGGCTTCCAACATGGCGTTTCTCGGACAGTTCGCGCCCGCCTCGGGCTGGTTCGACCGGAAGCGAGAATGAGAGCACTGAGCGAGAGCTTTGGGCCGCTTTCTTTAGAGTCTCCCCTAATCAAACAGTGTTACAATCTCTCGCAAATTGCTGGGTGCATAAAAGCACGAAAATAAGAATACATATAATATCATGCCTCCAGAATTCCTAATGGGCCAAAATACATGTTTGTCAGTACATCAAGGCTTTGTTCACATGACCCCGTAGCACCATCGCAGACCTCGCAGAGTTTTGGTGTCTACGGCGATTTCACGTTCTGAAACTACCCGTAGGGACGCTGGTCTTTCCCGCGGACAGTGGTTAGAAGACGTGTGCATGAGAGCCAGACAACGTTCCTAGCAACCTTACGCGCTGTTTATCAACTCAGCAGCACTGAGCTGCTTCACAGGCAAGCCAGAAGTGTCAGCCGTAGGGAACTGTCGGGCCACCCATGCGTATGGATGGAAGAATCGATTTAACCACCAAATTGCTCTTTAGAGCGGTCTCGCCAAGAACACACAAAGGTTCCTCGTCTTACCAGCGCTGCGAAGAAGTCCTGCTTAGGGCGGTAATGCTACATATGCGCCACGCATTTCGGGCTGGCGACTGGGTCCATGCTTCCGAGTTTCGCAACTGATGGCTCAAGTCCGAGGTGCACGCAAAAGCAGACAGGAGGGTCATAGTGGATGCTTCGCTCGTTGAAGTATGCGAGATTGGGATTGCAGTACCCACACAACACGGCCAGTTCAGGTTTTGACTCGAAAGCATAAGGCGGGGAAGGACAGCTGGTCGTCTCGAGTAACCGATGCTGTCGCCATCGTTGGTTCCGGATCGTTCGTGAATGCGGAACGTGCTGGTGGTACAACGGCTGAATCCAACGAGTACACCCTTCCAGTGACGGTGGCGGCGACGCCCCTCCCCCCTAGCTAGCACCGATGGACCCAAGGTAACGGCAACCGTTCTCGGCTGCCACGCCGTTTCCAGTGCTTTGGGACTTCATCCCCGTGCTATGAGCTGCTGCCAAGAGCTGGCGCGGTGAGCGTCGCGGCATTTCATGTGCTCTGCTCTTGGCTTGGTATGGGTACAGCGCGCCTTTGCCTCACTTCATTTTTAAGCATCATAGACAGATGTACGTAACCACTTGTCATCCTCTGAGACGACTGCAGTAAAAAGGGAGGGGCAAAAAATTAATTCCAGTCAGACTGAAGTCTGCACATGGCGGGAAACCGCATCTCGACATGGGGTCTGTTGTGTTCGTGACAGGAGGGTCGTGTGATGGGTGTAGACAGGCTGCATGGCAGGCTGTGTCACCGGATCTGTCAATACCAGAAAGCCAAGCGAGCTCAATGCACGAGCACAGGTCACTGGTGCATGGTCTCGGTGGGGTTTCGCCCTGTAAACACGCTGCCGTAGTGCTCGAGGCTGGCTCAACACGGGTTGTTCTCCCTACCGAAAGCCGCAGGGAAAGGGCTGCCAGGCGGCTCTTTGGCACAGTATGATGACTTGCAGTAGGCGACCGAGGCCCCAACAAACGCGGAGAATTCGGTTCGATATGGAACAAACCCAAGAGCCGGAACTGCTGCCATTAGCATTAGCAGCGGGCGTAGCACAGAAAGCATGTTGTAGACCCACACGAGACGTCCTAGTCCCAGGGCGGCACAGAGCTGAGCAAGCTTTTCCGTGAGCAGAGCGGAGGCTTTTGCAAATGCGCTCAGAGAGACCAGACCCAAGTCTTCAGACGGGGGGCGTGGGATGCAGGAAACGTCGGGGGCCGCGGGCACAGTGTGCTTCTACAAGCTGCCAGACGGCGGCCTCAATGACAGCCTGAGCTCGCCATGCAAACGCTCGCCCGTTCGAGACAAGCCCGCATTGGGAGACAGAACGGTATCACAGAGGCGGGACTCTGGTTCCGCAAAGGGTTGATCAGGTTCTGGCCGGCACTTTTCCACGCTATGGCCTGGAGATCTGCAACCAAGGCCCGAGCCGCATCGTGCAGGTCGGGGATGGGAATCCAGCAGGGCAAGCTGTGGAGAAGGCGGCGGCAGCAAGGCGGCGGACGGGCGGCGAGAGGTGCCAAGCCAACACGACGCTGCCGCGGAGGATATAAGAGGCCGGCAGAGGGCGAAGGTGAAGGCGAGACAGCAGCAGCGGGCGGCGAGAGCGTGAGCGGCGAGACAGCAGACATGCGGTGAGATTTGGGGAGGGGGCCCGGCGCAGGGCCGGACGAAAACGGGGCGCAATGGGAGAGAGGAAAGGGCGTTATGGGCGGAGGTTGACAATTTCCGGGGAGGCTCGTCGGGGCAGGAGGCTGGGAGGCGCTGGGCGGGCGCAAGCGAGGCTGAGGCCGCTGGTTGCGCGCTCGTCAGGCGGCCGTTCGCAGAAAAGCGGACGGTGCTGAATCGCAGCGTGGCCGGCCCCTGGGCGCTCGGGTGCAACGCTGCCCGCTCGCGGCGGCGCTCGTATGCGGCGGCGGGCAGCGAAGTCGGTGGCGCCTGCGGCCGGCTGCAACGCGCGACGAGTGGCCGGGCGGGTGCTTGGATCGACGGCGGCCGCTGCACATCCACCGCTAGGCCGCGATCTGACTTCTAATAATGAACGGCTGAATGATCCCTGGCGCAGGCCGCTTTATGCTCCTCGTTCCTTGGGCTGCTTACCTAGCGCTGCCGGCCTCGTATTAGGGTACATGACGCCGGCGCACTCCTGACCCGGCACCGCGACACCTGCGAGTCCTCTCCAACGCCCTCCGCATCCGTCTGTCGTCGTCTCTCGTTCAGGGCCTCTTCCTAATCCGCTTCCCAGACGCGTCCAGGTAAGCCCTCGCTGCCCTGCTCGGCGCCAGTGCGAGCAGCCACTCCAGCACCCCAGCCCACAACAACAACCCGCCTCACTCGCTGCACGCTGCACCCTCCCGACCACCACCTCAACACCTACCCACGAGCCTCAGCCATCGCTCCGGGCCTCAGCCTGCCAGCGTCGCCCTGTCGCCCGCGCCCCGACTGCTGCTGTCTCTACCCAAGCACCGTCGTCTGAGCCTGTCCTAGCGCCCGGGCCCGCGCCGCACGCCTCCTCTCGCCGCTGCGCGTTCGCCGCGATTGGGCCGCTGCACCGTGCCGCGAGCCTCTGGCTCTCTCGAATCTCGCTGCTGACCCGCGCCTCGCCCGTAGAACCTCAACCCCATTCGTTTTTCCGCCGGCAGCATTCCCTCACCACCGCGAGGTTTGTCGTCGCCGCCGCCGAGCCACATTGGGAAGCTCGCATACGTCACCTTGCTTGCGGCATAGATCTCTCCACCGCTCGATCGATGCGCCTGTGAGCAGCCTGAACGGGTCGCATCTCTTCGGCTGGGGTTCGTTGCCGCTGTTGGCCGGTCCATCCACCCACATAGTGCACTCTCGCTGGCATTCACCATGCCGAACTTCATGCCCAAGGCTTTCACGCGCAGGAAATCTTCGGGGAACGCGCTGGAGGAATTCGACAAGCCTGGGGAGTCGTCGTTCCGCGTCATGCCTCGCACCGACCTCCCAAAAACAGCCACGACCGGCGAGCTGGGCTTGGGTGTCCGGCGCGCCTTCAACCCACGCCCTGTGAGCTCGCCCTTGGGGCCCATGCAGCCAGCCCAGCCCGCACAGCACCTGCGGCAGAACTCGTACGACGAGAGCCCGTACACCGGCCCCGGTAACAGGTAAGCAGTTGCGTCGTTGGTGTTTGCCGCCCTGCCTAATTGTACACCAGGGGAAGTAACGGCAGCAGTGCCGCCAACTCCAGTGCCTCGCGGTTCTACGACACGAGCTCATCCGCGCGTCACAGCTCGACCTCCACCCTGCCCTCTTCCGCCGAGTTCGATAACGACGATCTTTTTACCAAAAAGGTCCCCGTTCCAAGCGAGGCGCGCGACCGCACCTCGTCCTTCACAAGTATAACTGGCCGCTTTGCGTTTCACCGGAAGTCAGGAAAGGTCTCTGGGTCTCCCACGGCCAAGAATGATTCGGAAGATGTACACTCTGGTCGGGATCGAGCTATGACCGCAAGCAGTTATGCAAGCACGGCCCATCCTCCCAAGCTCGAGAACTTGCCAGCTGCGGATTTCGGCAACGACTTTGGAGATCTTTTCACCAGTTTTGCCTCCCAGCAGAGGAAGAGCGCTATCCTCGAAGAGTCGCCGCTCCCGCTGCCCCCTCCGCTCGCCATGAGATCCGTGAGTGAGACATTGCCTCGTGTTTGGTATTTATTAACTGTTATGATCAGGAGTCCGAGCCCACGCTACCTCCGCCTCCCAAAACCTTTGCGTCGTCTAGACCCACCCAGCCTCCATCTCCCATTCGTGTTGACAGGACTAAAGATGTCGGCGGGTCCCCGTACTCGTGGGACAGCCGCGACTCGAACGATGCACTGATGGCGTCTCCTGTCGCCGCTCATTCCCCGTACAACGAAAGGGTTCCCCCGGTACCTCGTCACTCCGTCCCTCTGTCAGCCAGTCCACCACCGCTTCAGGTCCGCACTCATTCCAGCCCGGTCTCGGAGCGTAAGTCTGTCCGCAACGGAGCCATGAAGACCCCTTCGCTACCGGTGGAGGATGAAGATGCCAAAATGGTCCGGGAGTCTTTTCGGGCTAGCCGCGATGCCAAGGAGCTGCAGGCGGCCCAGACTCGCCAAAACGGGTCTTCCGAATCCTCCGTGAAAACACCGTCTTTCTCTTCAGCGCATTCGAGCATTCAGTCCCAACACCAAGCGCAGCCTATTACGGCTGCATCTTCTCCGGACTCGATGGCCGAGGCAACGCCCCGTGCCAAGGGCGTCAGCACAGCCAATGAGGAGTCGCGTCCCTTGTTCAGCAAGACGCCTCCCACTCCATTGACGACCAGGCCGGGCGTCCGCTTCGAATCACAGAAGCCTGCGCGCATGACCCAGGCCGAGTTCGCTGTTCTGCAACGTCAGCATCAGAAAGACCCTTTGAGTGATGACGAGTCTGACGTGTCTGATGAATACATTGATGACGACCAGGAAGAGGAGGAACGCAAGAAGATCGAAGAGATGCGCAAGATCCGCCATCAGCAGCAAGAGAAGATGAGTGCGCATCGGGAGATGATGAAGAAGACCGTTGGTGGCATGAATCAGTCTCTCGGCGGCCGTCCCGTCAGCATGGAGAGACCTGGCATGAACAGAGCTAGCATGAGCACATCAGAGCTGCTCGGAAACCGGGCCTCGTACTACGGAGGCAACGAGGACGAGGATGAGACCGACGACATTCCCCTGGGGATCCTGAAAGAGCACAAATTCCCCAAGCTCGGTAACCGCTTGTCGCACCATAGTTCTTTGACGAATCTTCGCTCGGCTTCTGCACAGGGTATGCGCCCGGTCTCAGCTGCTGGCTCCGCCATTGGGGGGCCTACCAACCTTCCACCTTTTGCTCGTGGCCTTCCGGCAGACCTTCCCTCAGAACCGTACCTCGGCGCCAACTTGGTCCAGCAGCCTATGCGAGAATCGATTGGTTACGGCGCCATGGGCCCCGCTTCTGTGTATGAGGGCTCGACCGGCGGCAATGCACAGCCTACGTTGGTCAACATGATCGCAGATGCCGAGCAGGCGAAGGAGGCTCGTCGCGGCGGCGCTACGAAAATCTTCGGCACTACCGCCACATACGGACAACGGTTGCCTCAACCGGGACAAATGGGCCAGGGCGTGGGTCAGGGCATGGGCCAGGGCATGGGAATGCTTGGGCTTGGAATGGGTATGCCTCAAGCGCAGCCGCAGCAGATGTTCATGCCGCAACAGCAGCAGCAACAACAACTGAGCATGAACATGAACATGCAGCAGATGCAGATGCAGCAGATGCAGGCAATGGCTCAGCTCCAGCAGCAGATGCAGTTGATGCTGCAGCAACAGCAAATGGGCATCCACCCAACCATGCCGCAAATGGGCATGCAGCCTGGGATGCAACAAGGCATCATGGGACAAAACAACTTCGGGACGCTTCTGGGCCAGCGTCCGATGTCCATGACCAGCGCACAGGGGCTTGGCCAGCAGCGTACGAGGAGCATGGTGAACCCGCCTTCAATGAGCTTCGGCGGGCTGCAGCAGCAGCATCAGTTCGGAAGCCACTTGGCGCCTGGCTACGCGCCGTCTCTTGCACCGTCTGAGCGCAGCAATGTAGGCAAGTCTGCCCGCTACAGGCCCGTCACTCAGCCCATTCATGACGGTAGTTCTACAGTCATGTCTCAGTCGACCGTTCAGCCCGGCCAGCCTAATGCAAACCGCTTGACCATCCGGGTCAAGGCGAAGTCGCCGAAGTCGCAGGCAAGCGGAGCGAACGAGGATGATGACGAGGGCTGGGGCTCGCCAAAGAAGAAGTGGTCGGCGAAGAAACGGTCACAGTCGGACAACCAGCTCTCTGACTTCATTCCGGCCTTCGAGTAAGCACCACGGCACAACCCGATTGACGAGACGAAGTCACGACTTTACCCTCCTTATCCGGTGCACGATTTCCTCATGGCCTGCGAAAGTTGTTACTTGAGCCACAGTTTGGGCTACTGCGTTTTGAAGCATTGAATTGCGTCTCGTTGTCTTGCATCGCATTCGGGACCTGATACCACCTCATTTGCGTCTCATTTGCCTTGGCGGTATCCAAAGTCATCTGCGTATTGGTTATTTATTTCTTTTTTCCGATCTCCCTCATTTTCTTCCGCTTTTTCCCCTCGATTCTGCACAGCTGGGTGGCTAATAATTGCGCATTCTGGCATTTGGGAGGCACACCAAAAACACAAAACAAAGCCGGGGCGGGGGGGGGGGGGGGGGGGGGGGGGGGGGGGGGGGGGGGGGGGCCGGTGTTTCGCGGCACTGCAGGCATTTTCCTAATTTGCATACATTTCCTAGGCCTACGCAGACGCACTTTGCGTCTGCAGCATTTCTGAGCGGTAGAGCCACTTGTTCCTTTCTTGCCTCTATTCCAAGCTCAGTTGTCGACAAAGGCTCGATTTCTCTTCTTGTATAGACAAGCATTCCGACTTTGGGCAGGCGAGGTTTTTATAATGGGAGAGGGCAGAGTGGGTAGTCGGTGGCTTTGGGGCATGTGATGGTAGCGGAGATTCTGGTGTTGGGTGGGGTACGGCGGTGGGGATTCGAACAGGAGTTTTGATGGGAGCCTTGAGATGCAAGGCAAGGGACTGTACGTAATCAGTGGAGTCATCAATGGTAGCAATTGAAGGTTTGTAGGGCTTGACAGCAGCATGTGAAGGCAACAGCGAGAGGCAGCGCCACAGCCGCGAGGGAAATTCTTCAAGGAGAAGTAAGGGATGGCCGAGGGGCTCAGCAGCTGATGGTCAAACCAGCGGCGCCATACATTGCTGTTGAGAGGACTGGGCGGAGGAGGAGGGCGATGGGGGCGCCAGGGAGCCGGGCTATCCTATCTGGCGGCGGGCAGCGAAGACGAGGGCAGGGCAGGGCGCGGCTCGCGTGCGATTGGCGGGCGAGCTGCACCGCACGACATGGCAGCAACAGGCGGAGCGTGCGCGGGCGGGGGCCGGGGATTGGCTGGACGGAGCGAAAAAAAATAGCAGTCGAGGGGGGCAGCGCGCGGCCTGTGGGTTGATTGATTGACAGCGCGGTGCAGGCGAGGGCGGAAAAGTGGACTGGCGCCGATAGGCGTGCCCTATTTTCTTGCTTTGCTGCCGTCTCGATGGTTTGTACGCGCACACTGGACGCCGGGGCGGCTAGCAGCAGAAGAGCCGCCCTGGCCGGCCTGGCTCGGACGCTTCTTCGTCGCGTTCCGTGCGTTGCGTCAACGCCCCGTTGGCTCCTTTTTTTTTTCTTCCTTTTTCCCCCCTCTCTTGTACGAAGACCCGTGCTCGCGGTGGCTCAGCTGCGGGTCACAGGCGGCACGGCAGAGGGGTAGCCTGAGGCAGAGGGCCCGCTGCGATCGACAGCCGACGCAACAGCAACCGGCCATGACGATATGCGAAGCCCAGCTAGACGTTCCGCGCAATCGATGACCCCAGCGTGCATGTGCGCCGTCGACGGGCGAGCATGCGCGCTCGCGCGGCTCGAAGGCTGCGGCTCTGCTGCAAATTTGCTGGATACGATACGACGAGTCCAGCTCGCGCGCCCGTATGCACCGCCACCACGTGGGAAGCCTTCATGTCGCCCATCCGCTCTGCATCTTGTCCCACGGCACATCATATTCAGCGCTCTATTTCGCATCTACTGTACTCCTGCCTTCGTTTCCCTCCCTCCCTCTCGGCTCCCGCCGTGCCCCTCTACTTCGTATTTCCTATTCTCGACGCCTCCGCTCGCTGCTCTTCGCCCCTTTCGAGCTTGATTCTCCATGTGTCTGTCCTGCACGTCCCTATACTCGCTTGCCGTGGTCTATACGCCCGCTCTCCTCTGCCCCATGACATCAGCCACAGGACACTGCCAACGGCCGGAGTGCTCCGTTCCTCGTCGCTGACTCGTTCCTTCGTCTCCTTGCACAATTCGTTGCGCCGGACCGTCACGTCTGGTCTATCCGATCCAGGCACCGCGTAATGGCCTCGAGCGCTTGCGAGACGTTGAATGCCTGCTGCGCATCCGGCGAAAGGTCCGGCTCAGAATCGTAGTGCGGCACCCTCGGAATAGCAACCTTGAGAGGAGGCAGGCCCCGTCGCGAGCGCAGCTCTTGGAAAGTCGAGCTGCACGAAAGCGACATTTCTCTCCGACTCGGTATGAATGCCTTCATTGATGCTGCTGACGTCGTCGTCCGGGGCGTTGCGTGTGAGCGTCTTTCATAACAGCGTGGCCTGCCAACGTTCGCCAAAGAAGAAATAACGAATAGCTGCTGGGGGCAAAGACTGTGTGTTGCGGCTGTGGATGAACTGTTGCAGCCGCTGCCTAGTTATTCACTTGAAAATCCGTCGTCGATGGCGAGATCCGTCGGCGTCTTCTGACCTAAGCTGATGAGATGAAGCTTACCACGTCGCATCACTGGCTTTGCCCGTGTCAGACACGAAGCCTGCGTCTCGTTAAATATAGTCTGTTTCTCAGCGAGTTGCTTTGTCTTGTCCGAAACGTCGCGATCCAACCCGCCGGTAACAGTTTCTCTTTATCTCGCGCCCTGTTGCTTTTGGAATCCCCGGCAGAGCCTTCTGCCACACTTTTCATTGTGCCTTTGTTACATCTCGTCGCTTTCACTTAGTGATCGTTACTGTTCGAGACGCCTTCTGCATTGCCGTGTCATTTCTATTACTAAATGATCCTACGCGCGTGTAATATTGTTAAGCTATCACTCCTACCGCATTCAGAAAGCAACGCTAACCGAACCCCATAGAGAAGAAGAACGACGTAAGTATACGGTTTAAAAAGTATTGCGTAGTTAGTAGTACTATAATCGTTAAGAACTCGTTATTATAGGTTAGCCCGCGGAATATTCTTACTATAATTAATTCGATTTTTTAGTAGTAGTGGCTATTACGGAAAGATAAAGTATAAGTACTACACCTAAGTATCTTATAGTACGTACCTAGTTATTTCGTAATCTATTAACATCTAGTAGCTGCGACGTGGCTCGGATAGATAGAACTAGAAAAGGCTACGAGTAGTATATACTCATCTAAAAATATAGCAGATTAAATGTTATTACTCCCGAATATCGTAAGTCCTAGATATAAAGGCTTTAGTAGTCGACTAAACCTACTATCTACTTATCTAGAAAGCGGTGTTTGATATTAATACTAACTAGACACATCCTAACCTACATCTAGCCGACAATTAACACCCGCTAAAGCGTCGAGCGAACTCACGAATAATGCGAAGGGTCGGAAGAGTATTTCGAGGGTGTCATGTTAACGGTACAATTCGATCCGTAGGTATGAATCGACCTTCTATCACCTCTGCGTTTAACACCCAACCCGCCAGCTTTTCTTTCCGAGTTTATTCCTCCGTGCTTTACTCTCCACCCGGCTCATTTAATTTGGGAGGCCACAAGGACAGCCTGCTATGACTTGCATAGGATAATACGGAACAGACATAAGCAATATCACCTGTTAGATCCACATCTGTATTTAAGGTAAGAGTAGTTAATCAAGAAGATGTCAAAACACACCGTATTCAATAGAGGCGATGCATGACAACTGGAGCCACAATGATACGGCGTCACCTCCGCTCCATTGCCGAGAAAAGTAGGGCGAATGATGGAAAAGGGTAAATCTAGAGGAACGTGCAGGTTTTCAAGTAGTAAGTTCTAATTTTCGATTGCTCTGTCTTGAAGCCTTTGAGTACGGATTTTCCCTATTTAGTTTTCGAGCATACCTCTACGAATTGATGCCAGAATAATTTGAAGTGCTCCACTTGCTGTGAGTAACTCTGTATTTGAGATACAGCGTCTGATAGAGCTGAATCTCGAACGCAGGACTGCCAAGGACCCATCCTTCAAACACCATCTTTATGAACGCTCCGGCTGCTAACGGCTCTGACGGCCACGCGAAGTTGCAATAACTCTCGCTGTGTTCCCTTCAATTCGTGCCTTTTTCACATGGCGTATTCGAGGGTTTCGATTTCTTCAGCAGTATAACGGGGTGTGGTTTGCATGCTGGAATCATCGGGGTCGAGCTCATCTGGGATCGAGACGTACAGAGCTAGCGGAGAAGTGGGATATCCGGCGGCGATGCGGGCCTTGATGCCACTCGCGTGGTAGTCGTAGTCCTTTCTGTTCCTCCTGGGGCTCCTGCCGGATTCCGAGACACGCTCCCACGGTTTGATACGGTACAACAGACACTTTTCGTGACAGCGCCGCTCGCACCAGCGACACTTACGCCAGGTGAAGTCAACAGCCCACTCTTTAGTAGGGGGTCGCAGGCGGAGACGACGTGAGAAGTCGGTGGTCGAGGGAGCGGCGGTGCGCGGCTGGAGCACAGGCACCACCTTGTTGGAAGCACCGCAACGGTCACAGTAGAAGCCGTAGGAGTACCGAAAGCGGTCGGGGGCGGCGATGTGGTGGTGGAAGCCGTTGAGCTGGGTGAAAACGTCGGAGCGGACGGAGCAGCTGGCGCACAAAGGGTGGGTGCAGGGGCAGACGACGCTCTTGAGGCTGCGGCGATCGTCAGCGTCGAGGTGGGACTGAGCTCTACAGAGGCAGCAGGTGATGGCAGTGCGCTTGATCTTGATGTCGGTGAGGTGCTTTTCGTAAGCCTGCCAGTTGGAGTTGAGCAGATCGCCCAGCAGGGGTGAGCAGCCAGGCATGGTGCGCAGCGTGAGCCGGACGGGGACGGGCGAGAAGTTGGTCGAATCAAGCGGGAGGAAGCTTGCAGACATGGCGGCAGGCGCGGCTGGAAGCCGGCGTGGAAGTGACCTTCGCAGAGCGAGGCATCGGGAGCGACGCAGGGCCAGCCCGCGCGAGGTGAAGGGTGCAACGGGTCATTTCCATGGCACAGGGGCGAAATCAGCAGCCCGGTGATGGCGCGAATAGCGATGCTCCCGGTGGCTGGCGTCCGGCTTTGGCGATGCTGGTTCTGGTGTTGGTGATGGGCGAGGAAGGAGCGATCAGCACCATGTAGATGAATGAGTCCACGCTGCCGCCCTGGCCTGCCTACAGCATCTCAGCAGCGACTCGCCTGTGCAGACCAGCCTCCGGGTCTTTGGCCGATGCGGACGAGGTGAGACGGGTATGGGTATGGGGACAGGTGGGTGCGGCTGCACGTGACCGGGCCGAGAAGTATATAGGTATCGAGCTGCGAGCAGCTGCCGGCCCTGCCGCCATCTACCCACGCCCTATCGCAACATGCCGACGCCGCTAGACCGCCTCACGCAATCGAGGGTAAGCAGCGCCCACTCAGCTGCTGTTTCCACCTTCTGACCGCCATGTGCAGGGCACTTTCTTCGGTATCGCATCGCCCGCGCCCGCCGCTGCGCTCCGCTGCTGACCCGTGGCGCCAGCCTTCGCCGGCATCGTGACGGCCGCCACCGCCTGGATCGTCTGGGGCGGCGACGTCTTCCCCGCCGAGCCCGACCCCACCGGCGGTGCGTTGCCCTGCGCCGCGCTCTGCAGCACACCTTCTGACTTCCAAACAGACCCCGCCGCCTGGACAACCACCGAGCTGCGCCGATGGTTGAGAACCGTGCTTCCTCCCCAACTTGCCCCCTCTCCGTCGCGCCCTTTCGACTGACTGTCACGCAGCGCAATCTGGTCCCTAGCGAGCTTGCCACAAGGGAAGAGCTGCTGGATCGCGTCCGCGCCAACATGCGCCCTCCTCCTCGCGCCTAGTGCTCGGCCGTCTTTCGATGCTGCAGCGGGCCTTCTCAAGCTCCTCCCTCCCCCGGTTCGATGGCGCCGAGGACTCGGGGCACGGGAGAGAAGGCAAGACTTGCGCCAGCCCGGATCGGAGCTGGGCGTGGTCGGCATGTATAGTAGCATCGGTCATCATAAAGCTCGAATAAACAGCTCACGCGAATGCGAGCCATGACGTCAGTCGACTTGGGCTAGCCCAGTATGGAAAGTACTAGGATTCACTATAGATGGCCTATCATTTTCCCGCCACGCCAGATACTCGTGATGCATCGTGGTCGCAGGTGTGGGGGTCACAACGAAGCTGCGGCTCAGTAATGGCAATGTGAAGAGTAGATGGCCGTTCGTGTCTCTAAATCCGAGGATGGGAAATGCCAGGGAATGGCAAGTCAATGCTCGCTTTTATCCCGCAAGATGCGTAAAGATTCAAGAAACTCCGTTCCCATGCCAGGTCCATCCCGTCCCTTTGCCAAACCCAAGAACCGCAAGAAAAGAAAAAAAAGGAAAATATGTCTGCTTCGCAACTCGGCCTTTCCTCCGGGTATCATCATCGAATCCAATCATCTCAGCATGCTCAATGCTTCATGGCCTGGAAGGCCCTCTCGATGCAGCTGTCGCATCCCAGCTCGTCGTACTCGGACTTCTCGCACGTGCAGAAGACACCGTTTGCGTAGTCTTGCACGGCAACGGCCTTCTCGGGCGGTGGCGTCTCCAGCGAGAGGTCGGCGATGGAGGACGTCTCGGAGGTGAGGGTGGAGCTGATGGTCTCTGGGTGCTCGATGGCGCACAGGCCCTTCTCGAAGCACTTGATGCAACCCACCTCGTCGTAGGTCGGCTCGGCGCATGTGCACACGATGCCGGTGGGGGTTGTTGTGGCGACGAGAGGCATGTTGATTGTGGCGGTATTTGCGGCGGAGGGGATGGTAGGAGAGATGTGATTGCTGTTGATGCTGGAGACTACGCAGCAGACCTGAGAACACGGCTGAATTATATACTGTCATGCAACGCATCCATCAAAGTGACCTAAGACGCGTGCGCCGTGCGCCTCCGCAACAATTTTCTCCTTGGTTGAGGGTGGTGGTGCTATGGCCAGGTCGCACCGGTGGCGAGGCAGCCGGGGGAAAAATAATCACACCACCGGGCCAAGGCCGCAGCTGGACGGTTTCAAGCGCCAGGGGCGCAATCAGGGCGCGCCAGGCCGGCACATCTCCCGTTGGTGGTTCGAGACTTGAATGACCGGATTGCCTTGGCCCAGCCTACGCGGTCCTGCGGTGTGCTCTGACGCGGGTGTGCCCGCCGACGCTGGCCAGCTGGCGAAACGTTTCGGGTGAAGTCGCGACGCCAGCGTAACGGCCATCCCACGCCTCGTTCGTCCTCCGTGGCGAGACAGCCAGCACGTCCTGTCCGAGTGAAGCTCTCATCGCATCTGAATTCTCTTATCTAGCGCTGCCGACGTGTCCGGCGCCCCCACTTGGGTTATGATGGCCTCTTTTCCACCACGCTTCCTTGGGGTGCATGCTCCTGCGCCGTCTCCCGCATCGGCCCGGCATTGACTTGTTTTGCATGCCGCTCCAGAACCGCCATGTCTCCCCCAAATCAATCGGCCCTTCGACGACCAGACCGACATTCGCTCCCAGCTGCTACAAATTCTCTCGGCAACGCATGGCGCGAAACCCGTTTCCTTTTTCTATTTTCCGGCACTGCCGGAGAGTGGAGCGGCTAGTTGATCGAGATGTTCACGATTTTGATATCCTCCTCAGGCTTCTCCTTATACGTCCTAGCGTTTTCGATCTTGTGGATGACGTCCAAGCCTGCTATCGCTCGGCCGAAGATGGTGTGCTTGTTGTCAAGCCATGGCTGCAACTCCGTCAGCCTTTGTCGAGAACGCAGACAGAAACTCAACCCACCGTTTTCTCGGTTGTAATAAAAAATTGCGACCCGTTCGTGTTGGGGCCGGCATTCGCCATGCTGACCGTGTAAGGCTTGTCGTGCCTGAGCGTGGAGAACTCGTCCTCGAACTCCTTGCCCCAGATACTCTCGCCGCCAGTGCCGTCGCCGAGAGGATCGCCCGTCTGCGAGATGATCAGCCGGGGAACCACGAAAGGGCGGGCCTCGGGGCGCAAACCTGAATCATGAACTTGCGAATCACACGGTGGAAGATCACGTTGTTGTAGTATCCGTTCCGCGAGTGGACAACAAAGTTTTCCACAGCTTTGGGGGCAGCTTCAGGAAAGAGCCGGACGTGGATATCACCGTAGGTGGTGTGAACGATTGCGGAGGTCCCGGTCTCTGCCGCCTTTTGCTCCTCTTGCTTTCGAGTGTTGACACTGCGGGGCTTCTCGTTCTGTACATCGCGCTCCGACTTGCTGATCCTGTAGGTGTGGTTAGCATCTGGGCCCAACCTCCCAACCCCCGACCGGAAACGTACTGCTCGTCGTTCGTGAACATGTAGAACCGCACTTTGCCAAACCCGGTCGCAACGAGCATGGCGTCCCTCTCCTCGGCTTCCTTGATCAGTGGGTTCTCGCTGGCAGCCATCTCGACAGTTACAACCCCCTTCTTTTCCGGTTGGCCTTGGTACAACGCCAGGTTCAAAGCTCTGAAGGGCTCGTCTTTGCCGTAGACTTTGACTACGCGGTTGGTGAAGGTGTTGATGACCTTGGCTCCCAGAATCGAGCCGTACATGATGAAGTGGCCGGTCTCGTCGAAGATGACGTTGATGCGCGGTTTCACGGTTGGGTGTTCCAGCTCACGTTCCACAGCCAGTCGACGGCCGAACTCGACATCGTCCAGCTTCTGCAAAGCCGTGCCCGCCTGCTGCATTTCCATGATGGTCGCAATAGACTCGTCGTAAGTACGGTACAGTTTGCCGGTGACGAAGTCGAAGACGCGGACCTTCCGGTCGGGAAACGAAAATGTTGCAAACTGTGACCCATTGGGAGATATGGTAATGGAGCTGGGGACAGACTTGGCCTTTTTGAAGTCAAAGAGGTTTGTAGCGCTCTTCATCTGGAAGACACTGTCAGGCTTCTCGAAGCTGCCGCTCGGCCTCCAGTACTCAAGCATGCCTCCCTCGTCGGCCGAAACAACGCAGTCGTACTCATTGTTGTAAGCCATGAGAGACACCGGGCTGCGATGCAGACTGGCGATGGTGTGTATGGGCTGCTGGTTTTCACCCCGCCCGTCGTAGATACGCATCGACCTGTCCGTCTCGAGCGACACGGCGAGAAGAGGCAGGGAAGCGCCGCGGCTGTGCACCCAGCAGACGCACCTTGGAGCGGCGTCGAGGGTCAGCATAGCCAGCAGATCGAAGGTTATGACGTCGAAGATCTTGATCGTGTTGTCGGTGCCCGCCGACGCAAAGCTCCTGCCGTCGGCGCTGACGCTGACCGACTTGATCTCGCCATTGTGGGCGCGGAACTCCTTGACGAAGTCGACGCCGTCGCGAGTCTTCTTCCAGAACTTGACGACGCCGTCGAGCGACGAGGTAATGAGGAAGTCCGTGTATGGGGTGAGGGTGGTGAAGCAGAGCTGCTCCTTGTGCATCAACGACTTGGAGTAGCGGGAGGAGGCGGGGAGGGCGGCAACGTAGAGCCGCTCGTAGGGCAGCTTCCTGCGCTTCTTCTTGGGCGCCTGAGAGGGCAGAGCGGGCCCGAAGTCATCGTCATCCGAGGAGCTATCTGTGGAAGAGTGAGCTTGCGCAGGCAGGCCGGGTGGGGACTGGGGGAGCCGACCGTCGTCGCGAGCAAGACCATTGCGGCCACCGTCCTGCGACTCGTCGAACGTGCGCTTCCTTGCGCTGGGCGAGAACGGGGCGGCATTCATGGTTGAGGGAGGGCGGCCGTGGGGTGCTAGGAAAAGGCGGCAGAGCTGCGGTGCCTGGAGCTCCCGGACGCCAACGCGGCTTATCTTATCAAAAAAAAAGAAACCCGGCAGACTCAAGCACACCCAAATTCACCATGCTTTTGCAGCTTCTTGTTGCAATACTAAGAGAACCGACCACGCGCCCACGCCGAGCCTTGCGTCTAACCGGGGGCTTGGCTGGCTTGGCTTTCCTCCGCTTCAGACCTCTTCCTCCGCCCGTTTCGCCGTCTTCGCTTTCTCCAGCTCGGCCCGCACCACCGGGCTCCGCTCACTCTCGATCTCCGGCCCCAACTTCCCCACAAGCAGCCCCCTTGCAAACCCCCTCTCCGGCAGCTTGGCCAAGGCGTGGATCGCCTGTGCCCGCTTGACGCGCATTGCCTCGCTCAAGCCGTCGTAGCGTGCGTTAAATAGCAGAGCGTCCAGCGCCTCCTTCAACTGCGCCTCGTTGCCTGTTGAGAAACTGCCGGTTGGCTCTTGCGTGTAGACGCGGTCGAAGAGCGACTGCAATGCCTCGAATACGGCCACATGGATGGTGTTGGACGGCAGTGTGTTCAGCTTGCGCGCCTGGTCGAGGAAACGCAAGGCTGCGCCCGAAAGAGCCGTGTCCTGCAGCAGTTTTGGGTTGATCGATGCCTGCAGCGCAAAGATCGCCCCGGTGGCCGTGTTGTCGCGCCTGCGAATATCAGCTTGGGCTCTTGCGGCAGCGGCATGGGGAGGGTGATCATACAGCTTCTCGTCTTTTCGCATCGCCTCCCCCGCATCCACGTCCATGGCATCTTCATCGCCTGCCGTCAACTCCTCCACCACCGGGCTGACTATATCAAACACCGTCTCGCTCCAATCCACCTCTACCATTGCAGCAGCAATCCGCCCTAGCGGCTTGAGAGCGTACTGCCGGTACGTCTTGTTTTGCCGCTTGGCCTCCCGCACAATCACCTTCTTGATTTGCTCTGCCATGTCTGTCCGGCCTTTCCACCAAGCCCCTCCTCTTTCGACGAACCGCGCAAACGCTTGCAAGACTATCTCTTTGCCCTCCCACGACTTGCCCCCAAGCGCCTTGTCCAAAACGGGCCAGACGGTCTCCGCGTTGGGA
This sequence comes from Diplodia mutila, assembly GCA_022560015.1. Lineage (NCBI taxonomy): Eukaryota > Fungi > Ascomycota > Dothideomycetes > Botryosphaeriales > Botryosphaeriaceae > Diplodia > Diplodia mutila. The sequence goes on from JAFISB010000218.1 coordinate 45,188, forward strand.
ACACTGATATCCTCCACGGTTGAAGCCAACGCGTTGGTCGCTTCTGCGACAGCCTTGGCCGCCGTGTGCTTGAGCGTCCAACGGGGACTGTCTAAATTCCCTTGCGCGATGGTCACAATGTCCTTGACATAGAGTTGCACCGCAAGGCTCCCTCCGACGTTGTCATCCCACGCTCGTGAAAAGAGTTCACGCACAGCTTCCGAGCTGTCATGCTTTGCGATGTACGTGAAAGGCAGGAGCTCCGTGCTCAGCGCATTGAACTTGTCGGATGCGTGCTTGGAAATGGCTGCGACAATGTCGCCCGACTCGACCCGGTTTCGCTCATCGTCGGACTCGAAATACAGCCGTTTGCAGAAGGCAATGAGCTCTAGGATCTGTTTCTCAGAGGCGATGCGTGTGACATATCCTGCCGCGGCAGCATAGGCAGCCGACACTGTTTCGTTGCGGTCGTGTATGTGCTTCTCAATGAGCTTCAGAAAACGGTCCGCGTAGGGCTTGAATAGAAACCCACGGCGCGTAGCCAAGGATACTAGGACGCGAGAAGCGCCAACTTTTGAGGGGAGACCAATGGCCGTTTTCATTGCACTTTCCAGCCTTGGCTCCAGTGCCTTCATGGATCCATCGTCCAGGAGATCGAGGCATCGTTCGATTGCCTCCATAAGGGGGCTTCCGCGGACACTTGCTAGGCGCATGTCGTCGATTTTCTGCTCTGTCAGATTGTATTTGGATGCGTTTAGGTGGATGTAGTTCACGGCCTCTGGTTCGACCGAGCTAAGCAATCCGATAAGTCTCTCGATGAGCTCGGGTATATACGGCCTGAGAATCTTCGCACTACTCTTCTTGATGATCTCCAGGAGGGTCTTGAGTGCAAAGTACTGGACCTCCTTCGCACTGGATTCCAGTCCCGAGGTAGAAAGGAGGAACGGGAGGACATTTTTGAGCATCGTGTCCGCGTTCTTCATTGAGCTGTCACCAGCCTCGAGACTTCGGGTCAAGATGGCCGTAAGTACCCGAGCAAGACCCCCTGCTGCTTGGCGGACCGATTCCTTGATGTCGTCCAGTACTTTGAAACACGCCGTCCAGATTCGTCCCAGGTACTGTTCGTACTTCTCTCTATAAGCCGAAGCGTAGGACAAGGGGGGTCGTAGGTTTTTACCTTTTCAATGCTTCTGCCTTGAACGAGGTCGGCTATCGCAGCGCATGCAGCCTGTCTCACACGCCACTCCCTACCAAGGATATTGAGAAGCAAGTCTTCCATGATGGCTTCGAAGTGCTTGTCGAGCGTCGCAGTCGAATCTTTCACAAGCGCATTCCAGATGTCGTTCATCGAGCGTTGAACATTTGGGTTCGGATCGAATCTACGCGCATTAGTCAAGCCGCAGACTGGCTTAGGGACCTCTTACCTGTAGCGGTATAACTTGGGATACAGCTTTGGGTTCTCTGCCAAATAGCCATTGACACTAGAATCGGAAAGAACGTTACTGAGTCCAAATCTGCCGAAAGCGGCCCGGCTTGACCAGATAGCGTTGTTTGCCGCCAGGGACATGAACCGATAGACCAGACTGGAGTCTCCGACTTCAGAGGCCAAGTTCAAGATGTCCTTGTAAGTGGTCACTGAACCATCACCGGTTGGAAGTGACCCCGGCTCGAAAAGCTGGGTCTCTTCCGAAACGTTGCCGGAAAGGTTTGGCTTGCTATCGGAGAAAGAGCCGACAAGATCTCTGACCAAGTCATCCTTGAGCTGACGATCGCCCTTTTCGTAGACCAAGCCCAATCCCCGAGATGCTGCTTCTTGCACAACCTCGTCACGATCTGAGAGGCATCCTTTGAAGGCGAGTTGGCAATCTGCCAATCTGGACTGCACAGCTGGTAGGTGGCCAAGGAATTGGACAATACTCAAGAGCCAGATAACCGAGGCCTTCTTCATCGCCGGTTTTGTGTTGCGGCAGTTGGTGAGAACCTTCTCCAGCACTAGTAGCAAAGTCTTACCTCTTGACGGTGCGGACGGAATGGGGGCATCAATATCCAGCCGAGGTGCCAATATCGTGGCGTTCCAGCTCCCCGCAAGGCAAGCCACAGCCTCTCCAACAGCAAACTGCGTCTCGGTCTGGCGGATTTCATGCAGCTCAAAGATCTTGTCTCCCACAGAACTCAGGTTCGCGTCCGATTCGTCATCGACGATCATCGCGAGATGGCCCAGTGCAAGAATCGCCTTCTCGTTGCCAGTCTTTGCCCTTTCCATGAGCTTGTCTGTGAACAGGGTGAAGTTTATTTTAGCGATATCCGTCATACGCTCAGCTTTGACAACGAAAAACAAGCTCAGCTCGCTGATTGCCAGTGAGGTGGAATCTCTCAACGTCTTGTCTGTCGAGCCCCTGAGTACATCCAGGATCAGCCTCAGGAGATGCTGCAGCTTCTCCTCCGAAGCAGACGCACGGCGTTTCCTGGCGGTCAATCTGCTGAAATAATAAGACACCGCGAGAATCGCACCGGCGACTTCGTTGACCTGGCTACCGACAGCCCTCTCCCATTGGTCGGCCCTTTGCAGAAGAAGGGATAGAGATTGGTCGGCTTCGGAAGCGACTACGGCGCTGTGGGTTGCCAGAAGGCCGTACGCATGTGCAGCTACTGTTCGCGTTGGCTCGTGGTTGGAGAAAATGCAAGGTTCAATGGCTCTGAACGCTGGTGCAGCCTGAGACATGTCCAACAGGTCGTCCGGGCTTAGCGAGCAAAGCTGGACAAACCTCTCGCCCAAATCATCGAGGGAATTGTCTCCCTCCCACAAAAGTCCCTCGAGAGCCGCCCGCATGAGAGCCAGGACCGAGTGCAAAATTGCGCCTTGGTCTGACGCTGCTCGCTTGAGATATGATTTGACGGCATTGCGAGAGTCAGCATCGGTTGATATCGCGGTGTCAAGCTTTCTTGACCAATCAACGTCAACGGGTATGGCCATACCATGCGTCCTGAGCGCCTCATCCATCAGAATCTGATGAACGAATCTGACAGTAGGAGCGAATGCATGGGGAAAATAGCGTTTGAAATGACGGACCTGGTCATTTGGGCGCCACGCGTTTCTCGTGGCAGCCGAAACCTCGGGCAGCGAGAGAACGTATATGGACAGCTCTGCAAAGTCAGGAAAGGGTAGGTGGGATTCTTCGCCTCCTCCCGCACCGACGCCGCTCTGTGATGTGTGGAGAAGCCGAGACCAGTGTGGATCAAGGCCTCGGCTTCCTTCTTCGCGGACCTCCTGGCTTTCCGACGCAGGGCCACTGATGGCAAGAATGTCAATCCAGCGCGCAACGACATCTTTGTAAGGTAGGCATCTGTTTGCAAATCGCACGGCAGCATAGCGCGTGCTTCGGCGGAATGTTGAAGGGTTGGAGTCTGCGTCTTCCTCGGCGGACATTTGTTGGAGTAAAAGGTCTCTGAGACTCCTTTGGACGTCGGCATTCGAGGATGTAGCAAGGGCACCGAGCACGCTCGAAAGAGCCTCATCGATGCTAACGCCGGTGTCGCGTCCAGACGTGTCATCGCTCAAGGATCTGAACAGCCAGCGTAGCAGGTTGAGGCTGGGTTCAAGGAGCACCTCTTCGGGAGCCGCCTTGGCCAAGAGGCCAATAACCTCGTAGACGTACCCACGCAGGGCGACGTCTTCATCTGGATTAGGCTTTGGCCAACCCTGATCTTCAACGAAAGCTCTGAGCCGCTGCACAAGAGTGGGCCCGACCGCATGGAGGTCGGCAGCAGACCCACGGCGTGCCATGAAGTTGACGAAAGCGAAGATTGCGGCGCGGAGCTTGGTGGCTTCCCGTCCCCGAGCGCTACTACCACTCGTGGCCGCGGTTGACCCGTCGTCCACCGCACCGTAGGTAAGCCCCTCTTCAACCAGCCGGGTGACTTTGGACGTGAACGAAGTTGCCGCGATAGATTTAGCAAAATAAGAGAGTATCTTTATTTTCAGCGCTGGTCGAGCCGGTGATTGACCACCAGGAGTGCCAAAGTAGACGTCATACAAGCTACCGATGACGCACGGATCCTCCAGATCGGTGTTGGGCAAAGTACGCTTGAGAATGTCGTCGCCAATCTCGTAGATGCGAGAGTTTGCGTCCGCCGACGCGTACACTGCAGGGAGAAAGCGCTCGTCATCTGCAAACATGCCACTGACCAGGAACCTTGAAGCCGTGACCTTGGCTTCCGCGAGATTCATGCCGCCATCTGCGGAGGGGTCCCAAACGCCCGGCTTGCCTTGCAAGGTCAGAAACTGATACTCATGGGGAGACAAGCCAGGGCATGTGACATCAGAGGCGTCTGGGCTGGCCCGGACGGGGTTGAACAAGATCAGCTTGCCAAACCAAAACGACAAGAACTTGGCATCTTCCTTGCTGACGTTGAGCTTCTCGCGCAGCTGCTCATCGTCCTTGGTCCCACGCGGGGGCAGTCGAAAGAGGGCCAAGAGGCGCAGCAGGAGGTTGAACAACTGCGAGCCATGGGGGACGGACTTGGCCGTGTCTGCAGCGATGCCGTGGATGAGAAGGGGCAGCAGGCCAAGGCGCTCGCTCAGCGGCAGGCGTGAGATGCCTTGCTGGACGTACAGCAGGTCGAAATGGCGGATCAGAGGCGAGTCGGCGTGCTCTTTGAACTGCCGGAGCAGGGCCGCCACGGGAAGCTGGATTTCTCTGGCGCGGCGTCAGCGGAAGGCAGGGCAAGCAGAGGCAGGGCGGGGGACGGACTGCGGTCTCACGCGGGTGTTGATATGCTGACACACAGAAATCACCTAGAGCAAGCGGCGGGCATCAGCAGCCGCAACGCGAGGAACCGAGGCCGAGGGGTGGGGACTTGCCTTGTTGCGCACGCTCACGTGCTCGGAAGAGAGCTTGAGCAGCAGGGGGCCGAGGTAGGTGTTGAGGATGGACTGGAGCTTCGCATCGGAGTCGGCCAGCGCGATCCGGAGCTCGACTTTGGCGACAAGCGCGAGCTCGCGCTCTTCCGACGAAGCCATGGTGCGGGAGGCGGGCGCGGGCAGCTACACGGGCGGGCGGAGTAGACAGCGGGCCATAAGGGTGGACATCTGTCTGGAGCAGGCAGGCATGGGCTGCGCGGCTCTGGTGAGGCGTCGACGGCAGATGCTGGGCTTGCTGGGCGGGCGGGCCTGGCTCGTGACCCGCGGCGCCGGAGAAACAATTGCGATGCGCCCGCGGCGGCGATGACGCCGTGCCGTACCTACCTTACCTGTGCTGGGGCTGCTGCTGCCCGCTGAGTTCTACCTCTACTTCCACCTCCACCCGGCCTCGACTCGACCCTCTCTCCTCCCGCGCCCGCTTTGCCTCGCGTCGCCGCCCTCCAACCGCATCGACCCGCCAGTGCTGAAGCCGCATCCTGCCCACGCTCTCCGAGTGCGCACCATGGACGACAACATTGCCAGCTTCACGAGCATCACGGGCGCCGACCCCCCGCGCGCCGCCCAATATCTGCAGCTCACCGACAACAACCTGGAGCAGGCCATCCAGCTCTTCTTCGACAGCCCCAACCTGGACCTCGGTGCGGACGCCGCACAACCCTCCTCGTCCGCTGCCGGCGCGCGTGCTGATGAGCCCATCCACGTCGATTCCGACGACGATTCCGACGATGCCGTTGCCACCTCGGGCAGTCCCCAGCCTGGCCACAACGTAGAGGACGACGAAGCCATGGCTCGTCGCCTACAGGAAGAAATGTATGGTGCTGGTGGCCGTGATGCAGACAGCGAGGTGCGCGCCCCCATGGCCCGGACCACCGAGACATTGGTTGGACCCGGTGGGGTTTACGACGAGGATGATATGCACACTGCTATGATGCCCCAGATGGCTGCCCTACGGAGACCACCAGGTGAGTTGTAAGCCAAGGCCTTCGGAATCGCTGCGCTGGAAGGAGGCAATGCACGACCCGGAAGCACTACGTGCGTTTCTCTTTTTTTGCTGACCTTTCAACCAATTCGTACCTAGGCCGTGCTGGAATCTTCAACCAACAAACCGCCTCGCCCTCCGTCTGGGAGAGTGAGAGTGATCCTACTGAGCGACGCCGCGACCTCGCCACCTCCACCGGAGGAGCCTCTGAAGCATCATCAAAGTCCAGTCTGCTCGCCGAAATGTACCGCCCTCCCTTCGAGATCATGTGCCGCCTGCCGTGGGACGAGGCTCGCGATCAAGGGAAGGAGGATCTGAAGTGGATCCTTATCAATGTGCAGGATCCCGCAATCTTCGACTGCCAGGTTCTGAACCGCGACATTTGGAAGAACGACCAGATCAAGGAGACCGTCAAGGAGAACTTTCTCTTCCTGCAGTACAACAAGGATGATCCACGCGGCAACACCTACGTGAACTACTATTTCCAGGCGCGCGACAGTGAGGATGCATATCCACACATTGCCATCGTGGACCCGCGAACCGGCGAACAGGTGAAGGTGTGGTCCGGTCCGCCGATTCCCAAGCCAATGGATTTTCTCATGCAGCTACACGAGTTTCTTGACCGCTACAGTCTGAACGTGAATGCCCGGAATCCTGTTGCCAAGCGGAAACCGGAGAGCAAGAAAAAGGATGTGCACCGCATGACGGAGGAGGAGATGCTGGAGATGGCTCTACAACAGAGTATGGCTGGTAGCAACGGCGGTGGCCCTCGTGACGACGACCCCGATGAACTTACCAAGTCCGCTTCAGACATCAAGGGCAAGAACCGTGCCAGCGAGTCCATGGATGTTGACGAGGCCTCTGCAGCAAATGGAGCCAGCGCTGCCGACACGCCTTTCGCAGGAATTTCGTCCACAAACCCGCACGAGGAGCCTCCCAACGACCCCAGAACGACTACGCGCATCCAGTTTCGCCACGCTGGTGGCCGCGAGATTCGCCGTTTCGCGCTTACAGACCCGGTGCGGCGGATCTATGAGTGGCTCAAGGCTTCACCGCTTGAGGAGGGCGATGCCGGTGCTGAGTTCGAGCTCAATGCTCTTGGGATGAACCTTATCGATCATTTGGACCAGACAATCGAGGATGTCGGCCTGAAGATGGGCACTATTATGGTGGAGTACGTATAGACTGGGCTTTGGTCGCGCTATACATATGCTAGAGGGTTTAAGAGTAGCTTTTAAAGCGCTAGTAGTAAGACTTCTTATACTAGCTAATAGTATTATATACGGCGTTATAAGAAATAATAAATACTAATAATAAATTTTCTTACTTTAACTAGGCTATAATAGTTATAAGTTTTTATAATTTAATTATAAGATTTATC
>JAFISB010000219.1:0-52346 GCA_022560015.1 Diplodia mutila
TCGTAGTCTATATAGCTAGAATCTCGATTCTTAGCTACGTAGCTAGCCGCGCTATTACGTAGTAAGAGGAAGAAGTTAGATCTATTAGGCCTTAGACCTTCGCACCTACCTCGTACTACTACCTCTAGTCGGATCGCTTCGAAACTTTATATATAGAAAGAAGATATATAAAAGAGCTCGGAAATAAAGTTACATTAATATTAGTCTAGCTAACGTCGAGTAACTTATTACTATTTCCGTTAAAATTACTTCCTCTTTTCTCCGCGACCGCTACGTAGAATTTACGCGTCTATATACTAAAACCTCCGTAACGACCCGCCTAACTTAACCGCGTACCCTACGTAACCCCTATATTACTCGTTTATAAACGAGAGCTGGAAAACGACTATATATCTAAGAAAAAACTACTACTAGTCCGCCGACTAAAGGACCCGGACGACCTAGCGGTATATACTACTTTTAGTAGTCTCTACTATATCGTCCGGCGGTAGATAGCCTATAAAATCGTATATAATCTACCCTATATAGATTAAACATTCGATTACTAGACCGATTGCTGTAAAAAAAAGGTCGATCTTTTTATATTTCTTTATATAAAGAATGCGATCTCTATTCCGATCCCTTTTAAACCTATAACGCCGCCCTTAGAAAGTAGGTTTTTATCTATCGCCCCTTCGGAAACTCTTTCCTACGCCTTTATTTCTATAGAAATAGAGGTAGACCCCCCCCTATTAGCTCTAGAGCTACGTTCTAAGGCTAGAAAGAGGCCCGTACCTTCTACGCCTAGCGTTAAAAGTAAGGACTCTTCTTTTATCTTAGAGGTAGCTCTCTATTTTAAAATTTTTATTTCTTCGGAACCCGCCCCTCGACTCTCGATCTCGACCTCTACCGCGCCGTCTATAAAACTAACTACGGTCTTAGATACTATATTTCTAGCCTAAGACTATATTTAGAAGGCCGTAGACCTCTCGAACTCTCGCCCTAAAGAATCGCGGCTTCTAAACCTTCTAGAAGTCTTCCGCGATTATATCGAGAAGAACCGCCTTCTCTCTAATAGTATAAAGCCTCGCTAGCCTACTAGTAACTCGAACCCGTCTACTAGTACGCCTTAAACGTCTAGTAAACCCCTTTAAACCTATACCGCGGCTACGATAACGAATCTTCCGCTATTAGCTTCGAAAACGACTAGACCTTCTAGTAAACCCGCCGCGAAAGCTATCCCGATAGCTAAGCCGTAGGTTTCTACTACTAGATAACTAGTTCTACGCGACTCTATTCTCCCGCCTCTCTTTAACGCTAGAGAATTTCGAGACGTTTTTAACGCTCGCTTCTCTAGTATTAAGAAAGAACCCGTTCTCGCCGCGAGTACTATTTCTCTTAAGGGAAACTTAGTACTTACGACTACCGCCTCGTTCTCTAGTAGTTTTCTACTAGAGAATCGTCCTCTATAGAATAATCTTATCCCGTTTAGGGCGGTAGAACGGTCTAAGACGTAGTTTAAGGTAGCTACCTACGGTCTCTCTACTAAGAAATATACCTTCTTAGAGGCACTTTCCTCTATTAAAGAGGACGTAGCTATCTTTAACAACGGCTTAGAAGTAGCCGGTACTCCGTACTAGCTAACGCGAGAAGAGAAGCGGGTAAATTAGTCTACGGGCTCGATTTATCTTAGCTTTTCTACTAAATTCGAGGCGAATAAGGCTATAAAAAATAGTCTTTATATCGCTAGTCTTCGCCTACGAGTAGAAGGCCTACGCCCTTAACTTTTATCTCTCTTATCGTAAATTTCCTCGTCTTTTACTTATACTTTCTCTTATTTTTCCCTTTATTTCCTATTATTAAGTCTTTAGTTAATGGGTTTTCTCTTCGGAGTTTTTACCTTAACTTTAGGCGCTATTCTCTTTCCCTCTATATCTAGAGGTAATAAGCTCTTAAGCGTACCGTTCCTTATACGAATTCCGATTCTAAGCGCCGAACGCCTACTTAGATAGGTAGATAGAAACGGGCCTAGCCCCGTCCCTAATAGTCTAAGACTCTAGAGGGACGTTAAACTAAATAAATAAATAAATAAATAAGACGTTTTAGATAATAAGACCGCCGACTTACTAGTAAAACGAGCTACGAAATACTCTATCTAGAAGACTACTACTTTACTTAACTTCTTTAAGAGTTTAGTAAAGTAGTAGATCTTTATAGACTAGGAAAAGCGGCTTAAGTTAGCGCCGGAATCGGCTTATAAACGGACTTTTAGATTAGCGGTAGGACGGAAGATAAAGGCTTTTATAAAAGTACGAGAGATAGCCTTCGTCTTTTATTAACTAAAGATTAGATACGAATACTTTAAGTTCTATCTTTACCGCTTTAACTACGCCGAGAACGATACGTATAGATATAGCCGAATAGCTCGCTAAATACCTCGCTATTTACTTTTTAGCTACCCTCTTTATCGGGATCTAAGGGTCCCGATTAAAAACGTACTTAAGAAGTATAGAATCGAATTAACGGACCTCTTCTCTACGACTCTAGAAACTAGCTTAACGGCTAAATTCTTAGAAAAATTAAAGATTACTACCCGGCGATAATAGTTAAACGATCTATCTAACGAGGTTTAAATACGTACCGCTATTTACTTCTTTATTTTTCTTACTTTTCTTACTTTTCTTTATATTTTTCTACTATTTTCTCTATATCTAGAGGTAATAAGCTCTTAAAGCGTACCGTTTCTTATACGAATTCCGAACCTAAGTACCGAACGCCTACTTAGATAAATAGATAAAAACGGGTCTAGCCTCGTCTCTAATAGTCTAAGACTCTAGAGGGACGTTAAACTAAATAAATAAATAAATATTTAGATAGAAGTAGTCGTATATACGACTCTTAACTACTCTATAAAGTAATTATAGATAGATATATCTACTCTCTAAACTATTATACCCGCGAAATAATAGGTACGTATTATAATAGTACTATTATATAGATAGACGTAAAGACGTTATCGGCGCGATAATACCGCAATATATATACGTTAAGCGTATAAAATAGTAGGCGTACGGGCCTATAGTATTAAGAAAACTTTTACTATAATATCGTATAGTATACGCGAGGGCTACGAATATATAAATAGTATAATCCGTCTAGAAGCCCGTAGTACTCGCTATCGCTAGGCTACTAAGCTATAAAGGCCTAGCTAAGATAACGTAGTAGATAAGACCGTTTAGAGAAATAGTCTACTAGCGAGGTCGCTAGATATTACTAATACGTAACGCCGACCTACCGCCTTTAATACGTATACGATCTATATACTCGAGGTATAATAAAAGCTTAAAAGTTTAGAAACTCTATAGGCCGCCTTAGAGCCGCCTATAGCGTAAGAGGCCCGCTAAATACTACCGCGCCTACGAGACCCCGCGGGGCTACGAGTAACTACGCCGGCCCTTCTAAAGTAATTACGATATTATCGTCTACCCTCTAGTCTAGAGTCTAAGGGTATTATAAGAGGTATACCGTCGTTATATACGTAATAGAGTAACGTACTCTATATACGAAGCGTATACGAGGTATATATACTCTAAATATAAATATACTTACTTACGCGCTATATATTTAGCTATACTTTTCTAAAGTTTTTCTCTACGAAGGGGTTTTTTATATAAGGGTTTTTAGCGGCTATTATATAGAATTCTTCTAAGGGTTAAGAACGACTCTTATAAGAGAAGAAATAGTATTAGAACTAATAGATAAGGTTCTTACTATATAAGAACTCTACGTAGTCTATACAATAGGCCTACGGCCTATATACGTAGCCTACGCGGGTTATATACTAGCTACGTAATACTCGATATATAATCTCTTTTCCTCTAGCCTCGCTAGTAGAGACGAACCCCCTAAGAATTCGTCTATCTATTAATCTAAGCCTTATTACTATTTAGTAGTAAACTTTCTATTTCGCCTCCGTGTACCTATAGCCTTATAGCCGGGCTTATAACTATTATAATAAATAATAAAGAATAATCGTATTAGACTTCTACTAAGAAGTAGTATAAGAAGTAGAGAAGAGAATTATCTAAAGGTGTCTTTATAACCTAATATAGATGACTAAGCTATCTACTAGTACTAAAACAGCTTATATTACAACACTTTACTACCCCCGCGCTGCTGTCACCCTTCACAAGGTCTTGCAATCGCAAGCAGACCGTGCGATCATCCACCTAAGTGAGGCGCTTACCTGGCATCGGCGAGGAGATTCAGAGAAACCCCGCTGCCTGTCAGCTTCGCAACGGCGCTGGTCATCACCGCAGCGCGCACTTTAATTGACTGGTGGTTTCGTCCATAGCCCAGGGCGAGGCTTCTATTATTGCGCACACACACACAGCCTCGTGCACCCCGATATGTAAGTAACGTATGCGCACAGCCCTAGTCGTGTAACATAACTCGCCAGACAGATGCATTCTCAGCCCCCATGTCGGGGATACGCAGATCGAAACCCAATCAAAACCACACTGACGCAACCACTCCGCCACCACAGCCTTGCGACTACGAAAATCCGATCAGGCTGTTCCCGGCGTAGTGGATAGTGGCGGCTCAGCACAAGCAGTCGAGACAAGTCGAAGAGGCCACATGCAGGCTTACCTGCCGACGTGCACAATGGCTTACAAGATAGGCAGCCGTTTCGAGGACGGACGGAATCGTGTCCTATTTAAAAGCTTTTCGTGTCTTGGGTCACTTCCGTGTTCGGTCTTCCTTTCTACTCGTGCTCCTCACTTTGTGCGTTATCTAACACCCAAGCTCGGTCCCACCCATACCAGGACAAATGCAGTCAGATCGAATGTCGGGTCCTCCCGAGAACGCAATCTTATTGAGCCAGTCTTCCACCGTTGCTTCAATTTCCGCCGAACAAACTGCCCACAACAAGCCAAGAAAGCTTTGGTCTCCTTTGTTTCTTCGCCCACTCATTCTTGCCCTGTTTGCTTGTGTCTATTTGAAAGCAGCAATTGCCCTATCGATACTCGCCTGGTACTCCTCAAAGCACAACGGAATCTGTAGAGTTCGTCCCGCCGATCATTATTTCTGGCAATACACACCAACTGCAAGTAAGTATATGCGCGCACATGTTAATTCCCCCATGATATACTGATGTCGGAAGCCTTCACTCTGTTGTCAACATTGTGGGCTCAGATCGACTACCATGCAAGGCTCATTATGCCGTGGATGCTCATGGCACACAAACCGCAGATCGCAGACAGGAGCGTCCTCCTTGACTATGTTTCGCCAAACGTCATCACTGCTCTTCTCAAATCGATGAGAGAAAAAGACATGCCCGTCGTATTAGCGCTTTGCGGCACTGTGCTCAACAAACTCTTGATAATCGTATCCCACCGGTCTCTTCACCTTCGCCAGCGTCAATGTCACTCTCAACCCCAAAGCTACGGCAGGCGGCACAAGATTTTCCAGCTCAAGCTTCAATGCATCATTGATCAGCCAGCTACCAGTGGCGCGCGGATTCGGAATTGAGACCCTCAATATGAGCTATCCTTTTGGCACGACCAACAGTTACGCGACTGAAATCCCACCTCCTCAAACTGGTAAGCAATATATCCCTGCTTCTGCCAGCATTCACTAATTACCACAAAAGGCGATTCTATTGTTGATAATCGGTCCCCAGTTAACATGTTCAACGCATACGCAAACTGTGAAATTGCACGGCTGCAGTCGACGCCCGTCTCCAGTATGGTCGACGGTGGAATGTACCAAAGCCAGGATTCGGATGGCAACAAAGTAGTGGTGTACATCGGAGACGAATACATAGTTACAGACCCCCAAGGAAACACCCGTACCTACCCAATGTTGCCCTACTTGATGCTCTCGGGGGTCAATTGGATCTGTATCTGTGGCTACCATTCTGTCGTCGGAAACATGTTCCTCCATCACCGCACATGGAAAAGAGCTCGGTCCTCCGTATCCAATTGCTGACGCTACACCGGCGTTGACGTGCAACGACGATGACTATCGGTTCGTTTTTGGATTTTATCGTTCCGTCAACAACTCCGCATTCCTAGTGTGCAAACCTAGATACAAACTTCAAACCGCGGAGATGACGTACATGTACAAGGATTCTCTCAACTCGGGTAGGTGGGCCGTTGGAGATCCATATGACGACCGGCAACTCGACAACCTTACTGGAAAAGCCATCGCCGAGGGATTTCTCACCGCACTGATAGGCGTAAATAAAACACAAGTACTGAGCCCGCTAGTACCAGATGGAAACACCAGCTCCCTCTTGGATCCAGACTCCCTGAAGGAAACATTCTCAAAGTTCTACAATGCAACTACAGCGCAGATTGCGAACCGCTATCTCCTCGTCGACAACGACAAAGGATTTGAGGTCACAGAGACCCAAACACAAAACAGACTTCAGCTCCGTGGTTACGGCTTGTGGATCACCGAAGTCATTCTCACTTTGCTAGCACTTGATAGCATTGCCCTCAGCCATCTATTCAAACGGTCTGTTACTCCAAGGGATCCGGGATCAATCACTGGGCTTGCAACCATCCTTGCACGCAGCCAAGAACTTACCGACCAACTCCGCGGCTCTGGTTTGGCACCTCTGGAAACACTGCGAACAGTCTTCGGCACGGATACGTTCCATACTGATACCACCGCTGTCAACTCTGAGACGACGCACGTATTTAACATTCGCCAAACTACCACCTCCAACTCCACGCACTCGAGCGCGAAGTTCAGCAAATGGAGCGACTTCGCCTGATACTACCCATTTGTCATTACACTCACCGGTCGCATGTGTATCATCGTTATTTCAGTCCTGATAATTGCCGCTCTAGAAGCTGTGTACCAAGTTTCTGACCGAAATCACGGTTTCGTTACATTCGCGACCCATCAGTATGATCAATATGCGTGGCGATTTGTTCCGGCAACGGTGCTTGTTCTCTTCGGCCTCCTCTTCAGTGCACTCGACTTCGAGCTCAAAAGTTTCCAGCCCTTTATCAATCTGAAACGGGGTTCGGTATGAAGCGAAAAGAGTATCGACGAAAATTATCTCGGTCAGCTCAGCATTCACAGTTTCTGGGCCGCAGCTAGAAAGAAACAGTACTGCCTTGTGGCTATCTTCATGGGCACTTTGTCAACACAGTTTCTCACCATCATCTCCAGTGGTCTCTTCACGGCCCAGAATGGTATCCAGGAGAAGGCCATACAGTTGCAACAACTCGACCAATTTGATCTAGATGCATTCAGCAACATCAGCCGGATCAGCTACCAAACAGTTGGTACGATGTCCGCCACTCTGGTTCTTGACGATAGTATGGATATTCCACGATGGACGTACGATTCATTTGCGGTCCCGACAATGGGCCATCCTACGCAGCTGGATCACCAAGACGACTACCAAAGCATTCATGTTACTGTCCCTGCAATACGCGCTGTCGCTCACTGCACGGAGGTATTTGCGTCAGCCGTCAGTTTCACAAATAACAGCGATCTTATTGACGTCTCCTTCCATCACCTCTCTCCTTGCGAAAATCACACCAGTACATCCATAACGATTTCTACCGCCAATCTCTCCGGGGACATTGCCTTTTGGGAAGACAGAAGTGGAGACATTTACCATTGTCCCGAATACCTCGTCGTCGCCGGGAATCTGGACAACAGGAACAGCAGCTGGAAGCCACTCTCCCTACAATGCAAACCGTACCTGGAAACCCTCGACGCCCGTGTCGAGCTAACCTATCCCGACCTCTTGGAAATCCGCACGTCCGCCCCATTCCTCCACGAGTCCTCGCGCGCATTCACCACGACAGCCGAGATCCCTAGCATGAGCAGGAACCTCTTCGCGCCCTACACACAAAACTCCGAGTCTGGCACCTTCTCCCAAACCGTCGGCACCCACTACGCCACCGGCGACATCACCGTGCAGCTCCCCAGCGGCGCCGGCATCATCGACGGCTTCTTCGGCACCATTGTCCAACAAGGCACGCCGATAACTAGCCTGACGACTGACATAGAAGCTCTGCAGTCCGCCGTCGAAGCCATGTATCCCCGCGTCGTCGCCCAGGTCTTGAACTTCAACCGCGTCCCGGCTGACCCGACTTCAGCTCTTCTCCGCGACGGCACGGCGCGCCTGCCGAACCGCCTCCGCCTCGTCCAGAACGGCGCGCCCACGCGCGTCTTACAAGCGCTGCTCGCGGCGATGGCTCTGAGCGCGGCGGCTACCTTCGCCCTTGGCAGCTTGAAGCGTGTGTTGCCGAAGAATCCGCGTTCTATCGCGGCGGTGGCGAGTCTGCTGGCGGGGTCGGCGATGTTGGACGCGGAGGTTGTACCGCCCGGCTCAGAGTGGTTCGGGGATGAGGAGCTTTCGCGGTTGGGTCTGGTCAGGGATCTGAGGTTTAGTATGGGATGGTGGGGCGGTGGGAATGGGGGTAAGGGGGAAGCAGGGGGAGAGGAGAGGTTTGGCATTGATATTGGGACTGCGATGTGGCATGAGATGCTTGAGAAGTAAGCGCGCCGGGGCCTTACTGCGCGTAGTATACAAATATATTTCTTTTTATACACTTTAGTATCAAGAAAGCTTCATATGCTACCCGTGGTGGCGTATCCCTGCAAAAAATCTAAAGACCTGCAGGCGCGGGTGATCGAACAATCAGTTAGTGCGTTCAGAAGAATGCTAAGTCTCAGATGGGCGCAAATGACAAACTACACTGGATAGATCAGAAGGGGGTATATAGATTTTTTCGATTCCAAGAAATCAAACACCGTAGTCCAACCCCGTCCCTTCCCAAGCCGTAGTAGCTGTGTGAGTTCCAATCTGATTCCCACAGCTCGCACCCCTACAATATCCCCTACATGAACACATTATTACTGACCCTCCTCAACACGCTCGCCTTCATAGCCTTCCCATTCAGCAAGCCCACCCCACCCTTATTCTCGCTGCCACACTCCACCACCATCAACAAAAAAGTCTCGGGCACCGTCCACCAACAGCTCCCCCCTCCTTCCCCGACACCTACCATTTCTCAAGCGGCATCGGCTTCCCCTTGCCCCACGCCTTCAACCCAGCATACCTCCTGGCCAAGTCCGCATTCAACTCCCGGAGCCTTGTCTAGTCAATGCCACCGCCACCACCACCACCCGCTCCTGCACCCGCAGCGCCTTTCTAACCCTGCCTTTCTCTCAATACAACCCCGCCGGTAACCCCCGTAAACGTCGCCGCCGCCTCATCCCCCTCTCCCACACCCTCGCCAGATTATACCGCACATCCTGCGCGACCCGCACCGCCTCCTCCACCTTGCCGCGCGCCACTCGTGTTTCGACGAGGAGGTGACCGACGGCGAGGATGAGTGCTGTCGGCCACGTGCGGTGCACGACGCGGTCGTAGTAGAGGGTGCTGAGCACGTGCTCGAGGAGCGCGTAGTCGCGGTGCGTATCGCCGAGGAGGGCGTGGAGATCCAGAGGTCACTGCTGGAATGTTCAAATAAACGCTGTTCGAAATTAGCATCTCACCTGGGCGGTCTGAATCTCATGCCTGTCTCTGTAGCTCATCATCTACTCACAGGATGCTGCTCCAGATTTTGCCGCCTGTTTTGCAAGCCTGTGTGCCTTCATATTCCCAGCGATTCCCCTGTGGCCTGGAATCCAGTGTAGTTGAAATTCGACTCCACTTCGACGTAGCGTCTGCAGATTGGTAATCACAGCATCGATTACGTAGTTGCTTGTCTTCAATTTGGACTTGCGGATCGCCATGAGCGCGGTCTGGCTATCGCTGAAAATAACGGATTGGTGGGCCTTGGCTTTCAAGGCGATGTCAATTGCCATCCAAAGTCCCATGAGCTCGGCGTTCTCTACCGGCCCGTTAGCGTTCGTGTCGAGGTAAGCTTGACGGTATGTATCCAGAGCATATGCAACGGCAGCTGCACCGAGTCTCTCCTTGATTCTGCTGCCGTCCGTGTAGATTGCGAGTGGAGGAGTGGTCTGGTCTGTTATGAGATTGTGATTGGCGATAGCTGATGCTGCATCACCGGCAATGAAGACTGGAGGGGATGATAGCTTCTTCGGATTGCCTTTTTCTGCAGTAACCGCGTAGTTTCTTGTGAAATGTATGTGGTGAGGCAGCAGTTCTCGGGAGGGTCTGTTGCGTGGCATAATGAAGTTCCAGCTTGTGTGAGCTGAGATGTCACTCAAAGACCGATACTGGGGCTTTCCGGTGGTCTTTAACATAATTCTGTCAATAAGGGCCGTTTTTCTTCTTTGTTTAGTAGTAATGGTACGTATGATGCAATGATGGTGCTTGGCAGATGCTCAGGTTAAGGGATGCGCGATGCCAGTGGCTTCACAGAGTGCAAAAACCTTAAATAGGCTACTGAAGCCTCAAGACAGTGTATCTAGAAATGCCGCTTGCTGGCACAGTTCATGGGAGGCTGGGATGCCTTGGTTGTACGGTGCCGGAGTGCACGATCTCAATTGCCATGGCGAATGTAGGTAATCTTGTGGCTTTCTGCGGTGGTATGTTCATTCGAGAGATGACAGAAATGGGGAGTCATGCCACGATAACCTTGTACCATGACCCATGGTAGTCATTGTGAGGTCCACTAGAGCCGTACCACTCGGGTAGATCAGGGAAGTGTGACATCATCTCGCCTTCATTTTTACATCATGGTCTCGAGACTCGAACCGGGAAGCGAGGGCTGAATACGCCATCCATGGTATGAACACTTATTCAGCTCTTCGAAGGCTGGGCATGTGGAATCTCGAGCATCTCACTGATCTGCAGAGGTTGAGGTGGCAGGCCATATCTTGCAAGAGTGGGAGTGGTGCAGGGCCTGTGAAAAGGACCATTTCTTATCAATGTTCTTCATACGACCTTTCGTGTAGCCGCCAGCAAGGTCTTATTGGATTATAGCGATTCCTATTCTTATCTTCTTCCTCGACAACTACTGTAGTATGTGACCTCTCATAACCCTTGCGCGAGCCGCGCCAGCCAGCCCAAGAATTGTTACCTCGAAAGCGAGGACAGTTCGCAGTGCTGCTGCAAAGAACGTCACTCGAAAAATGCACAAAGCGTACACCTGAGCACAACTGCCGTGATACCGTCGAGCTGTTGAAGGATTGTGAGATAGGTATGCGCCGGGTTTAACAGATATTGGTTGATATTGAGTAAATCGGTCAGGAATGCATGTGCACAGGAAGAATCTGGTGGCGCTTGTACTTCAGTGCAGGTCTTATCGGCTGGAATTTATGATTTTATATCGCGATCCAGATTAGCGAGCAGATGGCTAACATTTTTTTACCTGCACACATTCCAATAGTCCACAGCAGCCAGCCGGTCTCTTTACCTTCTCTGGCAATTTTTTTTCAGTTTTCATCACGTATGATATCATGAATGTCAGAGTATGGCGCGCGGAATATATATATCGATCTTCTTTACCTCGAGAGAATAGTATAAAGTTGGGAAAGCATCATCTATCAGTTCTTATTGCATGATACCTGATCAGCCTCCGCCTTCACTTTCCTTCTCTGCTACATCCACTGACAAACGATATCTCACCATGTTTGCTAGACACAACAAGACGTTCGTAAGTTCACGTATCGAATCTCTCATATCATATATGCCCGACAAATAAGCACGACTAACGCAACACAACAGCGGCACACTATCCGACAGTACCGACCAGGCACAACTGGTCGACGAACTACTTCACAGCGGCCAATAAACTTTTCCAAAAACCCTACGCCTCCCGAGAAGGGTCCAATGGCAGTTCTTCGAAGGCTCATTACACGCTACAAGGAAATCCGACATGCAAAAAGGCTGCCTTGCCAACTCCTTTGGAACTTCTTTTTTCGGCCCAACATCAGACAGTCGCAAACCATTGCAAGGAGCCGGAAATTTGTCGGGAATGGGAACGACAACCATTTGGTATTTCTTTGGCATGCCCCAGACGAAAGAGACGACGGACAAGGGCTTGCACCAAGAGAAGTCTGGCGAAGCACAAGCTCAAGAAGGACGTTTCGAAGACACTGAAGGAGTTGAAGATGATATGGGCAATGTTGAAGAGGTGGAAGAGGATGTTGAAGGCTCTGAAGAACGTATTGATGGTGATGCAGAGGCTCAAGAAATAGGAGATGGAGTTGAAAGACTGGAAGCTATTGAAGAGGATATAAATGATGCCGATCGAATTGGTGATGTTGAGGACGGTGTTGAAGATCGCGAAGATTTGGAAGAGGAGGATCATGATTTCCTCAAAGGCGTTGAAGAGGATGATGAGGCCGAGGTTGAAGAAGTCGGAACAGTAGGGAGAAGTCTCGAAGAAGCTCACGATGTTGAAAAACGAGACGAAAAGAATGTCAAGGAAGATGGAAGAAGGGTCAAATATATCGACGGAAACCTCGATGACGAGGAATACGATGCTGACGGAGAACTTGGAACTGTGGAAGAAGCCGTTGACGGTCATTGTGAAGATGTTGAAGAGTCCGCGGAAAGAGCCGTCGAAGAAGTTCAAGGAGATTACACCGACAAAAAGCTTTCAGAGGCAAGGATGGGGGAAGTACCCCGTGAGGAAGACAAGGGTTTCGATATCCACGTGTACGATACGAGCACCATGAATGCGAAGACTGCCACCGATGAGAGCGGGCAATCTCAAAGTGCGGAGGCAACTTCTACACAGAGTCAGGCAGCGGAGCCTCCAATGGAAGAAAAACCAAATACTGGGCCCGTTTACATGACGCCAACTGTGATGGAGAACAACAACCTTCAGCTGATGCCAATTTCGGAAGACATCAGACGGATCCTGTCACGAATGGCAACATCTACTCATTACCGTCCAAGGAGAACTGCGCTTGGCTCAAGGAACTTCATCACCTATGTCCTGAGCCTCAGAGGCATCCAGATTGACACAGATGAACCCAAGACCGAATCAGCGTTTGAGAATTTCAATAGTGCAGAGCCACCACCCGGGTCGAACGTGTACGAGCATTATCGACAACGCAACGGATTGCGTTCATCGACTGTCTGGATCAACCCCACGGCTGATGTCATTCAATCCATTCACAACAATTACTCTGAGATGCATCACTCAATACCGAACGCACTTTGCGAACCCGAGTGGGTAGACGATGCCGTCAAGTATCTGCTCAAGAGCGAGCCCCGAAGCCAGCTACAACCCAAGCCCAGTAACTCACCCCAATGGCTGCCAGTACGGATGCGGGAAGAGAGTTTTCGTCCGCAGGACGGTGGCGTCTGGGAGATGCCTCCTGTCGTACATCATGATATGCCTGTTGACCCTACGTTCAATTTCAACGTCCAGCCCGACTGCTCATACTGGATATGGGCGGGTGGGTTTCGGCCGGCTATCAACGAGAAACTAACATCGCTTGCATCAGTACGATTCCGACGATCTCTATGTCCCTACCTTACCATCGAGGTCAAAAAGGATGCCAGGAACAGCGGCAAAGGCCGTCAACAAATCGCCACTGCGGCATCTACCGCTCTTTACAATCGCTGGAAGCTCAAAGAGAGGTATCTTCGGAAGACCGGATCGTCGTTCAGCAAAGCACGACTTTCGGATGTGCGACATTACGGGCTTCTCCTTGCAGGCGTACGATATGAAGTCTGGTCATTACGACCGCACAGCCGAGTCGATGCATCTCATTACTCCACCAACTCCTGGACAGGGTGCAGTATGCGCCGGATTCACTCTGGCGATCTTGACACCACCACCGGCATCAAGGACTACATTAACTGGATCAATGAAATACATTGTTGGGGGAACACGAGGCACAGCTCTGACTGCGTTTGCGATATAGAGGGCCGATTACTTCCTGAGGAGAAAGCACTGACAAGCACCCTGGCTCAACTAGCCCTTGTCAAGAGGGATGCCTTCTGGAATTCATCTCTCCATAGCAGCCAGGAGTCTCGTTGAGCAATTGAGGAGTCAGCGATGATGATTTTTCGTTGAGTGCGCCAGAAGTAGTAGTGATTAGTGGAGCTATTTCAATCGAATCCCGTCACAACAAGAGGTTTCGGCATCGACTTCATCAGGACTCCCAAGCCCAAACGCTCTCCACGCAGGCTGTAACTCCTCCTCCTCGCGCCACACCTCTTGTTAAATCCCACAGCCATCAGCCTCCACCGCACCCGTGTTCTCCCCCCTCCCTCAAACAAACCTCACCACCTTCCCCTCCCTCACCCGTTCCTTACCCTTCCGCTTCCGCTTTCTCCTCTTCCCCACCGCGTTTGCCAACCCAGTACCCCCGACTACCCCTTGTGCTGTCTCACCCGGTCTCACTTCCATATGCGGCATCAACACGTCGGCCTCGATTGTCTCCCCGGAAAGTGAGCCGCGTAAGTGCTCCGGTGGTAGTAGACCGGGTCCGCCGCCGTCCGGCCGCTTCTCCTCCATGAGGCGGAGGAGGAACATGCCTGTGAAGCCGTCGAGGCGGAATGACGTCGTGGATGGTGGGGGAGGACGGGGAGGAGGGATGTTCGGTGGTGGTGGTGGCGGTGGTGGCGGTGGGATGGGGTGCTGTGGTGTCGTGTCATTAGCCAGAGTTGAGAGGCAGCAAGAGAGATGGTGGTAGGCTTGCTGGAATCACGATGGGCTTTTGCTTCTGTTTGCGTATGTGTTCGTGTGTGTGTGTGTGTGTGTGTCGGCTATCGGCGGGTCAACGAAAGGGACATACCGCAACAAATCCCCGGCGCCCAGCGGCGTCGTTTTGAGAAGCCGGCCGCGGCGGCTCGGCTCGGGACCGGTGTGCATCGCTGGGAGTGTGGCGGTGGTGTGGCTGTTCCTCGCCGCAGAGCCGCTCTTCTTCTGCTTCATGGTCGGCGACGGCAATCTCGGGGTCCCTGAGGTCCCACGGGTACTCGAGGGGTGCCCGGCGATCCATAGTACCGGAAAAGAATTTGGGGGAAACGTTGGCGCGGGATGGAAAATTCTCACTCAGCTACACGGGTGCAGCGGGTGGCGGAAAGGCGGGCGGGAAGCTGCAGGCATGGCACGTCGCGACCGGTCAAGAACCGGTGAGGCAGCTGTTGCGCCATTGGCGAAGGCATGGCGGGCATGCGATAGAAAATGGTTGGACGGCTGGAAAAGATGACAGTATGGAGGGGGACGGAGGTGGAGAGAAGGTGGAGTCGCGAAGTAGATGCGGCCCGGCCCGCCAACTCGTGGGCCTTCTTGTCACGTCATATCACGATAATCGCTGTCAATCGTTTGTTCCCACAGATTACTTTCCCAGGACAGCGAACAAATATTTGACCCGAGCAGTCACATTCTGCGTTGGTAGGCTTGCCGATCCAGTGGGAAATCTCACTGCCACTAGCACCTTTGATCGCGCTTATTCTCGGTCCCCAGTGCGTCAGCGTGTCGTAATCCCTGATCGCGCGTCGGAAGCAGGGAAAAAATCCTCCGCTCAGCACACCTGGGCCATAGTCACTGCAACCGAGGTCGTACTTGACAAGCCGTCGTCCTGATCCACCAATCATGCGCCCCAGACGTTCGTTGGCGAGACAGTGATAGCTGCGCTTCACTACCTCCGTGCCGTGGCCCACTCCATGCCTGTGTGAGCTCGGTACACGTCTGACCTTGACTTTGTCATCCTCGTTACTCTCAAGTCACAGACAATCAGTAATTTTATCTCATTCTTTATACAGTAGTCTCAAAGGCAAACGTAGTATCTCGGTATCAAATCCGGCGTCGCGGAAGTAAATCGATCGTCCGTCGCAGGGTCAACTCTAGCGCTCCGATCCAGTCCAAGGTTCATCATGCTCAGCATATTTCCGACCTCTGCGTCGTCTCCCCGGGACCGGAGACCAGCGCCGCCATCATTACCGCCCTCCTCGTCGCCATCCCCTCCCCTCCGTCCGCCTCCACAGCCGCCGCCAAACTTGACCCGCTTGGCCCTGCGGCGCTGCTCCCTCTCGTCCGACTCGTCATCTGCCTCACCATCATCATCATCCTCCATCTCCCTCGCCTTCAGCCTCATGCCCCGCTTGGCACCATCGACCTTCCCACCCGCCTTCTTCTGAAGATCCCTCACCCTCTTACGCGCGGCGTCGCGCTCCCCCTCCCTCATCTCCGCCGCCATTTTCGCATCATACAACTTGCGCTGCCACTCACGGACGTCGTCCGCGAACGACCGGCGCATGTTGTCCATCTCCGCCATGTGCATCCGCCGCAGGGCCGTGACTTTTTCGGCGAAGTTGACGTGCGCGGCACTCATCTCGGCGTCGCGCGCTTTGATCCGTGCCTCCAGGTCGGCGATGGCGAAGAGGCGCCGGGTG
The DNA here is from genome assembly GCA_022560015.1 of Diplodia mutila. NCBI lineage: Eukaryota > Fungi > Ascomycota > Dothideomycetes > Botryosphaeriales > Botryosphaeriaceae > Diplodia > Diplodia mutila. Next base: position 16,289 of record JAFISB010000219.1, read on the forward strand.
TTGAATGCGGCTTCTTGCGTCGCGAGCGCGGCTTCGCGGGCGGCGAGGACGCAAGAGCGGTGGTCGAGGTGGTGCGGGAGGCAGTGGGGGTGGGGATGGGTTGCCGGAGATTGGCAGCGGGTGGGGTCGGGGAGGATGTGGGTGCATTGGTTGGACATTTTGGGTGGTGGGGGGTGTGCTAGGGCTAGTTTGTGGTTTAGTGTGATGGTGTGTGGGGTATTAGGTGCTCACCTATGTAGGTATAAGGGCTCGTAGGTGAGGGGGGGAAAACAGTTTGTAGTAGACATGGGGAATATATACGGTACGGTCGTGGTGAATGGTTCTGTGATATTGAGAGATGAATCTGAACAACTTTTGATCGTGTCCTGGATTCGTCTACGTTTCTGCTGTTGGCAATTAACACGAACTATGGGAGATATATCAATGATGATAACACTCGCAGGTAGCCCGATTCTACCTGTGTAAAACATATAGTGTTCATCGGCCGCTGTGTCTTTCTTGTCCACGAATGAACAGTTGTGATGGATGAACATGGAAATATAGAGCAACGCCATGTCTTATGATGGCGCCGTAGTATTTTATAAATAATGATGAATTGGTCAGGACGAGGGATGATCGATTAAAATAGGTGGTGACGGTGCAATATACCATTCACTAGCAAACTCCTCCAGCTTGGAGCAAAACAAAAAGAAAACAGCGAATTATTCGGGGGCATGCCACTATGGCCAAGGTAGATACACATGCATGGCAGTACCAATTGAAATCTATGAGGGAAAAAAAACTAGAAATCAGACCATTCTATGCGCAGTTTCTATTAGCCGCGCCATGCCTATACGGACAAAGAACCCAAGTAATCGAACTTATATCCATACATACATCCGGGAAAATGAATCGTACTACCCATGGGAATGCTGTGGAGTACGTCTATAATAGAGATGAGATTTAAGTAATTTCTTATATCCGCTAAGAAGCCGTTCTCACATTCTCCATTAGTGAAAATTTTACTCTCCTTCTTAGAACTGACATTATTACGCTCACATTACTTTACCGGCAGTGCTAAGTCGACGAGAATATTCCATGAAATTTCGTATCTGAGTCCTACAATATATCAAAAACCAATCCTACGAAGGCGCTCATCCACATGCTGTCAGATATTCGGACCATTTAGTGGAGGTCAATATCGTTGAACAGACTAACATCCTTCGAACATCCATAAACTCCAACGCCTTGACTGAAGTCATTCTCCATATTCGGTGAAACGATCCCGGTAAGAAACGACCGGACCAAGGTCTCACGAACAGAGTTTCACTCAGCCACCTCTTTTGGCAACAGAGAATCGATCCTCTTCGAATCACCATCATCAGCAAGATGACAAGCTAGCGCAGGTTGAGAGGTGTTGCCGCCATCTGCCTCCGCTTCGCTCTCGTGCATAGCAGCCAGTTGGGCTGCACCGCCATGGCCGCCATCCGTGGTCTGCGTGTTCGAGCTTTCTCCAACACGATCGGCAACTTCTGCGGCCCAGATCCTCTCTTCGGCCGCCTGAACAACAAGCTCAATATTCCGATCTTTGAGCTCCTTGTTCTCGGTTTTCAGCCTGCGCGTCTCCGACCGATAGGCCTCGTACTTGGCCTCCGAGCTCTCCGCCTTGCGCTCGGCGTCCTCAGTCCTGGCTTGTGCAACGGACAGCTTGCCCTCGACGCTGTGTGCCTGGTCGCGTGCGGCGCGGATAACATCCCCGAGTTCCCGGACCTTGTCGATCCGGGCTTGGATCTCGCGGTCGATGTTCGCTGTGGCCCGCTCGACCGCATCGGGCTCGCGGTCAGAATCGTCAGCACTACTCTCAGGATCACTGCCACGTCGATTGTTACCGTACGTCCAGGTCCACTTTGCGTCGAACGCGTCTTGTAACTTGTGATTCTTTGCAAGCAAGGTGTCGCGCTCGACCGTCATCCGGCGCAGTCCGCTTTCGAGAGCGGCGATCTTGTTGGTATGTGCGACAGTCTCACTATCGTGGTCTTCGCTACGGGTTTCGAGGCGTTGGATCTTCTCGAGGGCTGTGGCCAGGTCGGCATCGGCCTCAGTCAGCCAGTTGCGAAGAGTGACATTTTCGAACGCCAGGTCTTGGTTCTCCTCGCACGCATCGTGCTCATCACACTTGGCGGCGTCCTCGGCTTCCTCGGTGTAGCGGTTAGTGTCTCTGCTGCGGGTATTGAGCTCAGCCTTTCGCCTGTTGAGGTTCCTCTCCCGGGTATGGAAACCCCACTCGCGGATGGTAAGGTCTGCGTCACGGTCGTTGATCCTTCCCTCCCTGGCGGCGAGGCTTGCCTCGCGAGTGGCAAGATCTGTCTGTCTGGCATCGAGATCGTCCTGCTTGTTGCCCCAGTTGTCGACCTTTGCAAGTACGCTTGCCAGCTCCTCCTGCACATCCTGACCAGAATGTATCTGGTGTGTCATGCAATAGTCGTTGTCGGTAATCGTGTACCGCCGGCACTGAGAGCCACCGTCGTCTCTGTACAGACACCTGCGAGGCTTTGGGGTAGAGGATGCCATGCTGGGAATCTGGGGTCTCGTGATCTGTTAGCTCTGGTCGTCTTGGGTATTGTGTGTATGCTGCACACAGAGAGGAAGCCAATGAGTCGTAAATGAAGAGTTAAGGAAGATTTGCGGTCTCTTAAATACCTTGCCAAAACGACATGTACATTGTGTTGTGCTCGATATGTTTTTATACAGTTGTCCTTGTCTTATAACTATGACACTGTCCGAGGATGATAGGTGAATGATGAAGGCATTCCATAGGTGGAACTTCTCCGCTCATGTTTCATTCACGCCATGAGGTGGGTGAGTGAACTGAAGAAGTAAAAGCACTCTAGTATTCTGCTGCATTGATATATAATGTGTCAAGCGTTACAGACTCAAAAAACATACTTTTGCAATGTGGGAGTATCAGAGGGGATGTTTCTGTTATAATAGTGATGGAGAGCAGATCGTTAGTTGTTGTGGCCAGAGGATACGGATATGCACTGCAACAAAGACAGCAGTCGAACGGTTTGACAGACAGCTGTATTCTGTGATCATCGATACGACTGACAAGCAAGGACACCAAAGACCAACTACCGCAATCACGAGCTTTTCAATAACGCAGATGAGGGAATAAGCCATGGGTATTTTGAACGTGCTCTTTGAGCTCTATAGAGACGATTTAGAGTGAGGCAGAACGCTATGAAGATTATATTGTGCGCAGTACAAACGGATGATGGTGTACTGCGCAATAGCAATGTAGGCAATCTTTTGTGATTTTGGAAAGGTCATGATCATGAAAAGGGGCCAAGCAGTAGAAAAACCATTGGGAAAGGAAGTGCCAACAAACTCGCGCAAACCCGGCAAGAAAGAAAGCAATGCAATCCGGACAATCGAGCTCAAATAATCTCACGCCGCGGCACCGTGGCTTCCTTAGAACGTCTTAGTCTCCTCCGTCTTCTTCGACAAGTCACGCATGGCGTCATGCATGCTCTTAACCGCGGCATGAAATCGAGGCCAGCTCTTGCGATAGGTCCGCTCCGTCTCGACGTACCAGCGGTCTTGCTTGTACTGCTGCAACATGTAATCAGAGCCGTCAGCCTTGCGTGCGACCTCCTTGTCGGCCTTGATGAGCTGGAGCCTGGAGTCGCAGATGTTGCGAACCTCGGCGCCGAAGCCAACAAGCGCGTTCTCAAGACGGTTGAGTTGGCGACAAAGCTGAAGACCAAGGTCCTCCATTGCATCATTTCTGTTCAGCGGACGTGGGAGTTTGGCGAGGTGCTTCTGGATCGGGCCTGCGGCCAGCTGGAGCTTGCGTAAAAGGAGGGTCCGGATCCTGTAGTGGGCCGTCTTGTAATCGGCATGGATCTCGGGGGGGAATAGGGTGGTGATTGAGGGTAGCGTGGCCTCTGTTATATCGGTGAGGATACTGGTAGCATCCGTCGACATGGTCCTGAGATGGTCGCCAAGGGTGAAGACGGTGTACTCCATGTCCTTGAGGACCTTAGGCAGATCATCGTGAGGGGGGATGGGGTGGGCCATTGTAGAAGGTTCTTCGAGAATGGTTGCAAGAGTCGAAATCGTATCTTCCCTTCGGTTGATTGTTCAGGAGGGATGAATGGTTTTGGTGCGATCTTTGCATAAAATCTACATTTCTTTATATAGGGTCCAATGCCAGTCACTGCTTCCATACAATGCATTGTTCAGGTCCATGTCAACTCGAACTGATCGCCAGAGTGATAGTACCAACTCTTCAGTAGGTTTCTTATACTCCATACTGCTGGCATTCCGGATTTTTGCTTGGACTTTGCCTGTTTGCGCCCGGTTCGGTTTTCCACTTGTTATCGCATCATTTGCTCACATCCTAGATGATGAAATTCTCACAAGGTGTTACTGGATGGCTTGCTGTCAAACCTTTGTCCCAGAGCAAGCCACCCTACTTATATCCGCCTGCCTTTGCTCCTGCCGCTCGGTGTTAAAACATCTCTTTCCAAAATCCCTACCAGACTCCTGTGAAAGCTGATATTCACGCTTTCGACCCAGCTAAAAAACAACGCCAACCTACAACTTCGCTTCTGAGGCACAATGAGCAATCACCAGTGCCAGGCTCAGTCCCTTTTCGAGAGCCAGTGCACCTCGCGATCCACCAGCCCCAACTCCCTCTTGTGTGGTTTCCACCAGTGGGAACTTGAGAACCGACCGGAAATTTTCCGCTGGGTTCGCCGTCGTCCCCGACGGTCAGCCACTTCCCCCACGACGGTGACGCCACCGCGGGAACCCGCCGCCGCCGCCAAGCCGGCTCTCGGCAGTCCCTCCACCCCTGAGCGCGATTTGCCAGGCTGGAGGAGTGGTGAGCTATGCCGCAGCTTGAATGGGGACGGGTCCCCGTGCCGGCGATGGACATATGCGCACAGCGGGTTGTGCTTTGAGCACCAGCCGGATGCTGTTGTGGAGGATGAGCAGGAGTTTGAAACTAGCTACTACGAGACTTGGAGACGTGTCCCCGCGAGTGAGACATCTACGACGTCTGCGGCGCTGATGCATCCCTATGCCAGCTCTCGCTTTGTGCTCAGCCTTGTAAGTATATCGACCTTCCCTTCCGTTCAATTGATGAGCTGGACGGATGAGCTGACGAAAGACTAAATAGCTTCCTCGTATCAAGCTGACTTTGCACATCACTTGGAACATGGACGTTGAATGGCGTTTCGACGTCAGGTTCGGCTTCCACTTTAGCTTGACTTGCGCGTTCATTCTTGGTGGGCTTTTTTTCTTCTTGCTTTTTTGCTCCTGGTTCTTCGGCGAAACTCTCCATGAGTGAATCGTCAGTACACTATCAGATCCAGACCGTTCTACACACTTCTTGTGTACTACCCCGGTATGCAATTTGGTTGTTGTTCTTTATCCGGTCTCCGTTCCCTCATCCTCTGCTTGACATCAGCGACAGCGAGTGCGGGAGCAACAGACAGGTAGAGGAGAGTGGCAATGGGCAGATCACCATGTCTGTACGGCTGTGGCTTCAGTATTTTAATGGCATATAACACCTTATCTCCGGCCACTGGACATTAAAGGTTGACACAAGTGGCTCAGATGTGAATTCTACTATAGAAAGTAAATTAACTTTCCTAAACATTGAGTTGCAGTCTTCAGCTTTTCTCTATCTGAACCCAGGTTTGACCAGCCTTAGCTGATTCGTTGGAGGTTACAAGGTAGCTCGCTTTGAAAAGCGGGGTGACGATACATTTTCTTCAAGTGTTTCTACCAATGTCAGGTCTTGATCATGACCCTTTTGCAATCACAAAGAGCTCGGCAGAAATCTGTGCACGGAGAGAAACACCTGGGATGGAAACTGTGAGTGAACAGCTTCGATCTCAAACGCCAATGATTGTTCGGCGGCTTTCCACCGCTTGTGCTACGACGTTTCGTTCCAAAACAATGACAGCCAGGCCAATGCTACTTAATTTCCCCCGCCACCTCCGTCGACCCAAATACAACTCTCAGCTTCCGTCCTTTGACCAACTCTCGCGGAACCTTTCGTCACACCACACTATTACAAGCCACCACCTGCACCAAAAACGCCGCCATGGCCTATCCGCGTTGCGAGGCCGCCACCGGCATGGGACACCAGTGCTCCTTCAGAGCCGCAGACCCCGATGGCTTGCTATGCGCCAGGCACATGCGCCAACTCGAAGACAACCCTTCAGCCTTCCGCTGGGCTCCTATAGGGCTCTCACCTCCCCTGTCCGTCCAATTCAACAACCCACCATGGGTCCCCCCGCGGCCCCCCGACTACCGTCCCCCCCGCCGCCACCCGGACCCCCCGCTCGCCCACCGCGTGGCGCACATGGTCGTCACGCTCACGCCGCCGCCGCTCGCCGACCATCCCGCCTTCCGCAACAACAACAACGCCGCTGCACCTGCACCACCGCCCCAGGACGACTGGCCCCCACTCCAGCCACGCGCGTACCGCCCCGCCAGCGCACCCTCCGCCACGCCGCGCAGCAGAATACCAGTCCGCGTGCCGCATCGGGACCAGATCATTCCGGCGCCGCTCATCATCGGCCGCGGCGTTGCTGCTCCACCGCAGATCACCACGACGTACGAGCACCCGGCCCTGCAGCAGCGCTGCGGGAAGGTGCACAGGGACGGGCGGAGGTGTAGGAACATGACGGCGAACACGAACGGCTTGTGCTTTGCGCATCAGCCGGGCGATGATGAAGACGGGGACGAGGGCGGGTGCTGCGCGGTCGAGGGGTGCGGAGGCGAGAGCTGGGAGCCCGAGAACGAGTATTGCGATGAGCATCAGTGGATGACGAGGAGGTTGTGGGGGTTGAATGGGTCGTGATGGGACCCTGTGAGTGACTTGTTGGATGGACTTCGGGGTACATTTTTGGGGTGCTCTCTTTGTTTTTCTTTGTCTGGAGTGTCGCGGGGCCTTACTTCTGCTTGTACCGGTGATTGGACAAGCCCTGTGGCTGTTATGACTGATGTTTTTCTCGGTTTGACTGCAGTTCGAGCAAATGATGCGATCAGCACTCTGCAGCTACGATTTCATTCGAAATCTGGCTGCATGCTTATTTCGATTTCCTTTTGTTTCCTTGTTCTTCTCCCCATCATTGGGGAGTGCTCACCGCTCGGGCTAAAGACAGGTATCAGGTATATCTTGTCTCTTCTGTTCTACGCTACACGGTACCAAAAATTTGATTATTTCATCATCAACTCGTTTTTCTTGACGTGTGGGAGTAAGTCAACGAGCATTTGCATTTGGTGTAGCAAGTAAATCGTGATCCATAACGTTCGCTATTGAAATCCTCAGTTATCGTTCCGCTCCCCGTGCTAAATGCCTTTCCCACGCCCTCCCGTTGCCGCTGTCAACGCCATTTATAAGCTCACCGGGCCCCCAAGGTCTCGATCGTCTCCCAAAGTGTAGGATGTAAAGGCTTCTACATATGGTTGCATGTGATGTTTCTCTGTGAGCATACAGCAAGCATTTTCTGGCTGGAAGCCTTTATTAAACACGCTTGTCATAATGTGACAGTCTTGTCAGTTTATGAAAATGTAAACGTTGTGGCCGAACGATGGTGGCCGTATGCATAAAGAGTGGCACTACCATTATTTATGCAACGTGCTGCCTTTGCTTGCATTTCCTTGTGTCACTTAACTGTTTTAAGATACAAGGGCTGTGGGGCATACTTTGGCCCCGGTGAAAAACAGTGGGGCAATCCATCAATGTAGCTGCGGCCCCCTCAGGGAGTCTATACAGGTCGATTAGCAGTATACCAAAAGTCACGGTTAAAGAAAATTCAAGTTTTAACATAAGATGAAGTGTCATAAGCAGTAAACATCACTTTGCTGCTTATGATACATCGATTTCTTTTTTCTACGATTACTCTCTACGTTCAGTTGACAAGTAACTATCCTGATTGGCTATATCCACACTCCGCGACCCTTGAAAATACGGCGTTTGTTCTCAACTTCATGGACGCGAGCCTGGTCCTTCTTCTGCTGGCGGCCCCGGGCCCTCTCGGCCAACTTCTTCTGCTTGAGTGCCTCCGCAACCTCGAGCTCCAAATCCTCAGAACCATGCAGAGTGTGCAAGTATGCGGTCACAAAGTCCCTTCCCTTCTCCTTGAACACGTTCAGCTTGTGGACGGTTTTCCTTAAGCTGTCGTAAAGATGGAGGCTGTCATTGCGGAATTGTTGATCGTCCTTCATGTGACCGAACCCGTACTGCACACACACGATCCAGAGTACGTGTAGGTCTTTGGAATGGAGGTCGGCGCTCTTGGCCGGGCTCTCCAGTTCCTGACGCTGCTTTTCCCACATCTCCTGCTCGGCGCAGAGCACGTCCATGGCGAGGTCGCCGGATGAGGTCTTTCTCGAAGCCATTCTGTTGTCCGGTTCGTGCAAAGGTAAGAGTCTTGGATGATTGCAACAAGGCGATATTGATCGAGGTCAAAAGTCGGTGCTGGGTTGATGAGCAAGAAAGAGCAATAGCTGTTGACTTTATGGTCGAGGCATTTTAGTTGTGTGGAAACCATGACTTCTTTAGTATAATGACCCTGTACAGAAACAAGGCTTTGAGACTATTCGTACATGGTTTCGGCTTTTACAACGGCTTTGTTTTCTTAGCCAAGCCAGTGCCAGTGACGAAAATAACAAAGAAATGAAGCAATGTTAACAAAGACCGAAAAAAACAGATTGCGGGATTGACTAAGATGGACTAGGTATGTATCAAATATTGTCAAGGGAGCACTGTCAACCTTTGGGGCAGGATACGGTCCGTCAGCAACAGGATTGTCAGAGATTGAGACGGCTGTCATAATATGACACAGCTATCACAACGTGGCATGGGCTGTCAAAACATGACACGACGGCCCTACCGGTAAGCTTGCAGGAAGCCAAACGAAGCTCCAACGAGCTCATCAAGACGAGAAACAGAAATGACTTGTTCATCATAGCCGCCGGTGAAACGCACGTCCAGAGACACCCGGCTATTGTAAGAAAGCACAGCGTACCGGCCAGCGCAGTCGCCAGCCCATTCGAATCCACCACCATTCACACGTGATGTCAGAACGTCAGCGGCCCATGCGCGGGCGCGGGTGTGCAGCACACCAAGCTCCCGCCCAGCAAGGAATCACGTCGGATGAGCCCGTGTCTCCGAGATACGAGGTGGGCAGTCCCGCCAGTTAGGACGTCGGTGTTCTGGTATGTCCGTGTCGGTGGGTAAGGCGAGCGGTGCAGATGGGAGTGCGCGGGGAACGATCGGGCTGGGCGATCTGCGGGCCGGAGGACGGCGGCCATGGAGGCCATGGAGGCCACCGATGGCATGGAGCGGGCCTGGAGGCCGAGTGCAGCGTCAGCTACGAGTGCGAGTGCGAGTGGGAGTGCAGGTACAAGTGCAGGTGCGGCTGCGGCTGCGGCTGCGGCGACCGTGGGAAGGCACGCTAGTGTTGGCGCCGCGACGATGGGTTAGTCATGAGCTGTACCGACTTCTGGTAGTGGCCGTTGTGCAGTGCTGTCCATCAGGTGCGGGCAACTCCCGTCGGCAGCAGCTTCGGTTTTGTTTTTTTGCTTTTCTTCTCGCTGGGGATATGCAAGCTTGGTTCATCGGAGTTGTTGAAGTGACGAGACGCCCTTTGGCCGCGCGATTCCAACCAGCTGCCGCCTCCGCTTTTCTCTCTCGTCTTTTTACCACTCTCATTCTATTTCAAAGTCAATGGTCGCATGCGCGGAGCCGTTGGTGACGGAAACGACTGGGCTTTCGTTTGGAGAGAGGATAAGACCGCTTCTGCTGGCAAGTGACGTCGGAGAACAATTTTCACATCAAGTATTACACCAGCTCCCATGAGTAAGCGAAGCTAGTTTATCATGGTGCTTCTGTTGTTCCTCACCTCAAGAAGGAGAGTTGGCCGTTCCTTATGCGGAGAGTCACAGATTCAGAAAGCGACGTAAACAGGCGCGACTGCGCTTCTCCCCCTCCAGTGTGTCGCATCCGCCCCCGCCGCATCTTCCCTTCTGACGTCACCAACTGAGACATCGAGCTACTTCCTTGCACACTTGTCTCAAGCCCTCTCACTAGCCTACTCCGCGCACGACCGGCCTCTGCCTCCACCCACCATCCACTCGCCATCCACCCGCCGCACCCCAGCGTCCGAAGCGAGCCAGCGCCCATCCGCCGTCTTGATGACCGACCGCGCTCCTCGCGCCGCGATATGCACAACCAAGTTCTCCAACTTTCCGAACTCCTCCCTTTCCTAAAATCCCTCAAGCAGCCCAATCTCGGACTCTTACGACATCACATAACACAAATGATCCTCGGCGCGTACTTTCTCATCCACTTAGGCCATCGGGGTGGCGGTCGCCATACCTTTTTGGTGTTGGCGAGTAACAGTACACTTGCCCGCCAACCCATAAAGTGGCTGCGGTAGGCACGATGGCGGCACTAGTGGGCTGTTGGTTCGGATACTTCGTGTTGTGCGTCCGGATGATCCATGTTATGGGACAAGTGCGGAGGAAGGAACACGACTGCGGAAGAATTGTAGGAATGAGAATCCCTGGATAGCCGCGGAGCAACACGAAGAGTCCCGATGGTAATGTGAGAGAAGGAACTGACTCACGGTGCCGGCACTGTCGCCGTCATGGTCATGGACAGTGGCTACAAGTGCTGCGAGTGTTGCGGTCTTCTAAACGCGAAGTCAGCTTGCAAAGTTGGTCTTTGCTAGGCCGCTCGATCTGGAGGATGTGCCATAATCTCGGTAGTGCCGCTATCATCATGGAATTAATGCGTTAATCCTCGCAGGATGTGCGTATGACCGTCTGGACAGTCTCATCTTCGATGGGCGCGGAGGCCCTGAAAACAAGCAGCAGGATGCGCTGGGTCGACACCTGTTTGGTAACGCAAGAAACTGCGATGGTCAGAGAGGACATGCATAACAAAACAGACAATGGCAATAGCACAACTCCTACAAGACACAGGCGAACAGACGCCACACTGGCAAAACGGCCGTCCCCTTGTCATAGCCCCACCACTGTCCCTCGGATACCCCGTCGAGTCTCAGCTACCAGCTCTCTGTCTCCTCCGACGCTCTGCTTGATCGGTTACTGCGCTGCGACCTGATAAATTCGAGCCTCCCCACACTCCAACCAAAACCCGGTTGGGCCACTCGACACCAAGACGCTGGATCATGCCGTGCGACCAAAGGGTACTGCGGGGATAGATTGACTAGTCCGGCGATACCAGGAAATCGTGACAACAAAGCCTAAGAGGTGAGAAAGGGCTTAGTGAACGTGCGCCGCGGCTTTGCTATCGGTAGTAATGCAGACGAAGCATGACGTCAGACCTTGGAGCGGAATAGTCCGAGTGTCAGCCGGCAGGCGAGTATTGATAGGCTGGTATACAGATAGGTAGTCTCTTCTCTTCTGCGTGAAGCATGCTTTGCAAGCGTGGCTGAAAGGCCGATGTGGTTGCTCGAGAAGCGTACGGAGGAGTGATAATATAGAGGCTGTGTGTGGATAGGACGAACAGAGAAATTACGTTGTCACACGGAATGTTGAGCGGACTAACATATTATTCAAGCTTATGTCGATTCAAGCTGATGTCGCAAGAAGCTCAAACCTGGATAAACTTGGGATTGTAGTAGTGGGTAGGTAGAAAGAAAAAATGAGGCAGCAGAGGTCCACGACCTTAGGCAACGTGAGGCAGCTAACTCATGAAAAGAGTAAAAAAGAGCCAAACAAAAAGGCGTTGACTGGGATTCGAACAACCAGGTCTTGCCGCTCCCTGCGGAAGGAGGACCCGCCCCGGACAGCGGGTCCTCCCCCGTGACAACTACGGGAGCGACATGTGCTACCACTACACCACCAACGCTGGAAGGAGAATCTATCCTGGCTCTTTATATAGTATCAGAGTCTCACCGTGTGCAACACGCCGTGGGGAGCCATCCAAGTACTTCACTCGCCGCCGCTCCGTCACTGTTCCGCTGTCTCTGGTATGCGGCTACCAATGCCGCGTGTTTCTGCGCCCGCAGCCCTGACTCACCACCGACACCGCTGCGAACACCTGAAGCATCGGTAGCTACCCTCTCTCCAGCTATATAGATAATGATTTAAGGAGTAAATACGGAATCCAGCGGCCGCTTCAGCCGGACCTGCGCGGCAAATTAGCACAACAGCGTCATGGACGCATCCACGCATGAGCAAGCAGTCTCAGTTACGAGCGAACGCTTTCAGGCAGAGGCTGCCTCGTGCACTCCGCGATGCTCGCACTTTAAACCTGATTTCCACCATCACCGCCGGTGAGCCTGACCCCATCCTTCCCAATCACCGACCATCCCTCACTTCCGCAAACCGCTACAGCCCCCGCTCGCTCGAAACGGCACCATCTCCGACAAGCTCAACCCCACGAGCATCACACATGCCTCGTCACAGTGCTGACAGCGGCGCGGAGAGGGGGCACCCCACATAAAGCGCAACCCCAGGATCGACAAACCTCACCGGCCAGTCACTCCCAAAGACGAAGGTGAACGGCAAGACCACGGGTACCAACGACAGTCATATCAGCAGCCTCTTCTCGCTCTCGACGCATGTGTCAGTTGCCATGATAGCTGCTGTGAGTTTCACAGTGAATACATCGCTCCACGCCTCCCGCTCAAAACGCGCCGTCGTCGACCGCGCCGACGGTGTTGTTCTTGTGGTCTTCACTAAGAAGATGTGTTGACAAATCGACGGACGATGGGGAAGTCGAGGTGTGCAATGAACTCGGGGAGACCTGCGTCGATGGGATGCGGAGCTGGCGCATGGACCGAAAACGAAGATGCGGACGACGACAGCTCGGATGAGGAGAGCATCGAAGATCAGTACGAGTGGAGCGCGGACAACGCTCACATGGATAGTATAAAGCGAGGTCGTACCTGCGATTGACGGGGAGTGGCCGGACGTTGCATGCAAAACGATGAGGATATTTGGCTGGGCGGAGATGCTTGGGGTGTTTGTTTGGACGGTCCCTGCAATCGTGATGTTTTGGGAGAAAGAACTGAGGCCTCCGCAAATATGTCGCAGTCAGCCAGCGCGGCTTCTCTCATAAGCAACTACCTTGGCGCACCAGCAACAAAAAAAAAATGGCAAAAACTTGGGCAACCACGCGAACTCGAACCTCCAACCTAGCGGAAGTGGTTGAAGGCCGGTTTGTCGGATGCGGGGATTTACTACACAAGAAACCCTCAACCAAGCGGCCGAGGATTTTTGAGCTGACTTGGGGAAAGAAGCAGGCGGTTCGACTCATGTACCCAAGGGAATAATCAGAGGGTGATTTCGCCCACCGTACAATGCATCGGTGACTACGGCGAGCGCAGCGGCCTTTTGCGCTGAACCTCCGAGCACCGCCGTCGTTGCAACATTTGTCCTGCCACCCGTTTTTTGTTGATCCATTACCCCATTCTCTATAAATACTACTGGCGAAGCTCCAGCACCAGGCCCGTCCATTGGGTAGGTATGTTCCTACTCTCCAGAGCCACGGTCGCTTATATCGCCGGCAAAACCTGCAGCGTCCGCATGAGCTATCAAACTACATGCCCGCTGACGCACGCGGTGTAGTAGACTCGTGTCAATTCAGCGCCTGCCTCTCCTTCTTCGGGGTAAGTCGCCCATACCACATCCCACAATACCCACTTTCTTAAACACAGCCACAGACCCACACTGCCACCACGACAACCAGATATCCACAGTCATTATCTCCCTGCCCATCGGCTTGGAGATGCGCTCATGCGCTGCATTTGACGGGCTTCGTCCGCAGAAATCACTTGTTGCCAGGAACGTACGCCTCCACTGAGATGGTGCATGCGGGCTTGGCGTCTCGCGTTTCCGTCGCCCAGACCTGTCTGCTTTGTCTTATTCTTGGCGCGATGCAAGCGGTGCGGCTGTGGGGTTATGACTGGATGCATTCGGCCGTTGTGGAGAGGAGTGGCAGCGCCGGCTGGTGCCCGACTTGAAGGATGTCGGCATTTGCACTGGCGAGGCGGACGGCATCGGGGATGGAGTCGGAGCTGGTAGGGTGGCGGAAAGATGTAGGTCGGCCAGCTGAGGGCGTGAGAACTTGGAAGGAGTCGCTCAAGCCAGGCGCGTGTTCAATTGCAGGATGTATTCTCCGCTGAGGAGCAAAAGGGACGCTGTGAGGGATGGATTCCTGTGCAGGTAAGCGATACCCACGCAGAAGGGAGCCGAGGTTGCACGATGGGTGGTGAGGCACGTCGATGGTATGCCAAGCGCCACGCCATGACGGCGTCGGCACTCTCTCCCGTTCTGCGGGCTCTTTCTGATGTTTCTGTGCGCCTGGTGGCATTCGTCGGCTGACCATACTTGGTGGACGCGGAGGGCATGTGGGCATGGACCCGAGGGCTTGGATGACAGAGATATGGAAGACGAGAAGTTGATGGTAGTCGGGTGTGCAGAAACGCGGATGTAAGTGCAAGTGGCGTCTCACGACGCGTTTCGTCACGTCACGTCGGATCGCGTTGCACAAAAACGCGCTTAATCCTCCCGTCACGGCAAACGCAGGCTACCCACTCACTTCACCTTCCATCTCAACTCACCAGAGCCTCAGCCATCGCCAGCCGTCTCACCTGGCAGAGTTCCACTGCCCAGAGATTCGCCTGTCACCTCCGCCATGCCCAGAAGCAAATTTGCCAAGGACGCACACACCAAACGCGAGACATTCGAGGCCCACGCCATCCTTGATGAGAAGGGCAATCGCTACAAGATCGCCTGGAAGGCCATTGACCCGGCCACCAACCGCCCCTACGAGCCAACCTGGGAGCCCAAACGCTACGCCACCGCCTCACTCAAGCACGAATGGGCTGCGAAGAAGGCTTTGGAGAGGCAGAGGCTGAAGCAAACGCCCACCAGCAACTCCAAAGACTCTGTCTCTATCACTGACAACGATACCGGCCTCGATCCATCCACTACCAAGCCCGTTCTGAGCCAGTCCGCCGCAAATGCATCCGTCACCGAGCAACTTTTCCCTGCCCCGCTTCCAACGAACAAGCCCACCACAACGCGAACTGCGAGGGAGAAGCTGGCCAAAGCGAGGAGCGCGAAAGCGACTACAACGTGCCATGCCACCACACTGCCACTTCTGAGCGAGAAGCTCTCCACCAAGACGCCCGCATCCACCTCCCGCCCATCATCTGCCATCGACACGCCTGCTCCAAACACCAACACTGCCAGCTGCGAGCACAAACACAAGCACACAAAGGAACGCACGGATGGCGCGCGGGAAGGACACGTCACACACAACCGCACGAAGCGGGGGAACGGCGATGGCAGCGAACCTTCTGGCACCGGTGCTCCGTCTGCACCGGCGTCAGCGAGTTCGTCCGCAAGCCTGCCGCCCAACAGCTCTTCACAGCCCGCGCCCATCTCCCAACCCTCCAGCGCACCAAGCTCATCCTCGTCCTCCACCTCCACCTCCGCCCCAAAGAAGCGCAAGCGAACGACCTTCGGCTGGACAAAGCAGAAGACCGGCCACAACCATCGCCACCCGCAACCGCCGGCGTACGACGTCTACTACGCGGCCGTCGGCATCATGGACGAGCGCCCGGACCGGTATCTCATCGCGTGGACGCCCGATCCGCTGACCGGGGAGGCGTTCGCGGATACGTGGGAGCCGAAGGACTACGTCATGCCGCTGATGGTCAAGGAGTGGGAACAGCGGAAGATGAGGATCGCTGTGGAGGACGCGGAGGAGGAGTTGAGGGGTGTGCAGGTGGATTGAGGGGAAGCTGGAGACGGTTTCTGAAATCGAGCAATGCATTATGAACGGATTACAAAGCATGCGGACACCTTGGAACCGCCGCGGTACAATGGTGTGTGCGATCATTGGCCTTCATATCTACGCGCACATCTTTTTATTGGTCTCATTTACGATTGCGATTTCCAGACAATTTCTTTTTTCTGAGCTTTACTTGCGAGGAGATGTACTCTTCATATCGTCCTAGGGAAATGAGTGAATCATACGCGATTCGCATTTAGGCTTCCGTGGCGGTCGGGCTGGCCTAGTTGCTGTGCAGTGGGCGCGTTGGGACTGCTATGGAAGCTCAAATGATCAACGCTGGTAGAGTCGCGGTAGTCCCGCTGTGCCGTTAGAGATTTTAGTCAAGTAGCTTGAGATCATGACCGCTTCCAAATTTGTGCCAATGTATCCACGTATGTACTATTAATAGCATCCCCATGACTAGTAGTTCTCAGCAAAACGTCTCCCATTGACAACCTCTTTCATTTCACGTGGTATGCAATCCACACGTCAGTCCTATCTCTTTCGGCCTCCCCATCCCCCGCAGCCTTCCATCACCGCCTCCCCTGCATGCATACAGATAGAGCTGAAGTTGAGTCCACCGAACACTTGCTTCCACTGCCGCTGAAGTCGCCCGTCAAGTTCGCCACAGTCAGGTGTTCGTCGAGGTATGGAAACGGCAAGGGAGGATTGCAAATTGTCCGATTTCCCAGTCTTCCGAAATCCAGAAACTTCCACTCCAGCGGGGCAGATATTTGAAGACTCCGGGCTGTTAGACTGATGCAGGATGAGATGCAGTAAGCTTATGTTGTCGGACACACGGGCACGAATGAGACCCTCGGGGGGTTGTCCCACGGATTCGTTTAATCCCAACACCCCGGCCTGTTCACTTACCATGCAAGTATTTCACGCATCCATGGGTCCGTAATACGCCTCTCCTGTCAGTCGAAATGAACGTCCGTCTCGTAGACATATTAGTCGATATTTAAGTGGGCAGTGGGATCTCATATGCAAGTGCTATGAAAAGAACGACTGGAGATATCATCAAGGCCTTGGAAAGAAACCGTGCCATTAATTAGCATACCATTGCAGAGAGCCGAGCGCTACATCTGCAGAACAATACATTTTCCAAGCAGCCAACTCTACCAAAGCCGTCTTTGACGCCCGTTGTGATTCACACATCATCCTCAAAGCAACTATCAGTCGTCCTACTCCACCGGCTGATCCAAAGAAGCCCCAATACCCCTCACAGTCCGCAGCGAATCCCTAGTGACCCTAACAGCCCATTGCAGATGCTGTTCGTAGTTCCGCAGCAGCCTCACGTTCTTCCTGAAGTACTCGCTCCTGCAATCCGTCTCCGCGGCCAACCTCATCCAGAACTCCGCCAGCAGGCCGCACACGAAACCACTCTCCACATCCAGCTCCATCCTCTTCAAGCCATGCCGGTCCAAAACATCTTCGATGTAGTTTTGTTCGACTTGCATGACCCGCAGTGTTACGTGCAGATCCTCCAGTACGGAAACGAGCTTGGGGATCTCCCACGAGCACCATTCCGCTCCGCGGTCCACCGCCTCCGCTTTCTTGACTAGGAACATCTTTTTTGGGTCGTTGCGAAAGAGAAAGAGGGGGTCGAGCATGCGGAAGGGTAGATGGCTCTGCGGCTTGAATGCTTTGAGCGATGCCAGCTGCTGGGGTGCTTCGACGTTATGTGGCTGGAGGTGGGGGATGAGCGGGGCCAGGCGTGAGCTGAAGTTGTTGAAGTACCTGTGATGGAAGCGTATTAGCACAAAAATGTGTGTCGTTTGGTAGTTGCCTCACGTACCTTTTTCCTGCATCACCCGCATCGATAATGTTTCTGAGCGCCGTGTAGATGTCTTGCCTCTCCGGCACTTTGCTCCGCTTAACGTAGAGAGAAAGGTCTCGCAAAGCGAAATCGCTGTCGGTCAAAAATTCCAGGAGGTTCCCGTTGTAGCCCGGTGGCCCGTCGGTGTCCACAAGCGAGTCGGGAATGTCCTCCCAACTGGCGAGAACACTGCAGAAGTCCCCCGACACCCTCAAAATGCTGAAGTTTGTAACACTGTCGAAGATGGGAGATTTTCCAATGGCTTGGGGAAGGGGTCTAGTGCGTGGCATACAGTGCATGTGGTTGATAATTATCAAAATTCCTCCGTAGAGGTATAGAACCAGGTAGAATGCCACTGCAAATTTAAAACAAGGACAGATACAGTTCCATAGCCTGGAAACGGAGGCGCGAACACTTGATACCGGGATTTGTTCTAATACTGGGCTTGTTTTTGACGACTGGAGAGGTTCCGACGACTGTGGTTCTGACGAGCCAGCTCCTGATGATGAGCCAGGGCCAGGTGCTGACGGTGGACCGGGGGCTGGTAATGGACCGGGTTCTGGTGACGGGCGAGCTTCTGACGACTGGAATGATCTTGACGATGGGCCAGGTTCTGGCACCAGGCGTGGTCCTGACGCTGGGAATGGTTCCAATACCGGGCGTTTCACATGCTGTGACGACGGCAGTGGTACCGATGGTTGAGTTGCTTCCATCCGTGAGTAGTCTTTGCGGACGCAGGGTCCTACCGTCGGCCTTGGTGGCTACGTCTGAGCGAGACCATCACGCGGCGTCGCTCAAGTAGCCAGAGTTATGAACTTGCAAGTAAAACCGCTTCACTAGGGTACCCGCCACCCGCGGAATTAACTGGTAGGTACACTAATAGTGTACCCCCACATAAAACATTTCGTAATTACACACGTTTTACCATGTAAATCTAAAACGCACAATGTCCCTACCACACTCATATGGTATAGTCACGAAAAAGGGTGTTAAATTCACGCAACCCATGCTAATTTCAAGGTTCACACACGATCTAAGCGCCTTATCCGTAGAATCAATGTCATCTATATAGATTACACATATCTAATACTACAGATCGCTCGGCGGGGTGCTAGAGGACCTCCGTACGCCCGGGGGAACGCTAGATAGCTTATTTATACCGTCTCGACATAGGATGTTTGCTAGATCTAAGGCCTATTCATAACATAAAACACGTGGTGTTAAGCGAATAGGTAGGTAGGTAACCGAGATACCTTTAATTTTTATAAGGTAAATGCTATAAATCTACGAAAAGTTCTCCCGCTTATTTCGCTTAGCGACCTCTCCTCTTAGGCAGAGGCTTCTGCTATGCCGTAGATACCTTATACCTTATCCGCAGAAACTTATTAATAGCGGCTATATTATCTAGTAGTAGCTATAATACGCGCTTAGCCATTACGTTCTTCTCTTTCTACTTCTAGCGATCTACTAACCCCTCGGCGACCTTCTTTATAGCCTCTACGTTATAAACCTTCTTCTTAGTAGCTTAAACCTTAATAACCTTCGCCTTCTACTTGCTGCGCGCGTGCTCCGCATTCTCTTAAACCTTAATAGACGGCTTAGATACCCTTAGTATTAGTAGCGGGGGTGGCGGGGGGGGTGGTAAACCTTTTACTATAGAACGTTTATCTTCCGAGCGTAGTTTATCCTCTATTATCGACGAGGTAGTACTCCGAGAATCCTTACTAATTTCGAATAGGTTTTAGTAGGAGTTTTCTACCGTATTAGTATTTAGTAATTTATCTTAATCGTCGTCGGTTTCGCCGTCGATTACGGTTGCGCCCTCGCTAGAAGATTTCTCTGCTAAATCGACCTTCTTTTAGTAGGGGCTCTCCGCTACCTTAGCCCTTAGTAATTTACCCTTTCTTAGGCGAGGCGCCTTACGGCTAGCCTCGCTGCGAGCAGTCGCGATAGCCGCCTCTATAATAGAAATAACTACCTATCTATCGTAAAAGCGGTTTAAGTAGGTAAACTCTTTGTATCTCGTAAAGTAAAGCATTATAGTCTGCTATTTACTATATCGTAGAGCGTTCCACAGCTTAGGCACGAGGCGACCCTCCTTATTATTCTTATAAGAACCCTTATAGACGGCATTCCTAGCCTACTTTCTTAATAACCGTGCGTTCTTAGCTAAATTAGAATACCTATACTCTTCTACGATCCTCTTAATCTCCTTCTAGTCTAGTTTAGTCTTAGGTTTAGATATTTCGCGTTATTCTATAGGGGTTAGATCGCTGCGATCGCTGCGATCGCTGCTAAACGATATAGTAGTTCGCCGTAATTACCGGCAACGAAGGTGTTCTAGGTTTTAGTATAAATTTATAGAGAGAAACGAAGAGCGCGGTATTTATATATTATCTACGAAGTTATTAGGCTAGTAGCGAGACCCCGGGGTTACTACTACCTATATAAAAATTTTTACTATACGTATTTTATAGAAAACCACCTCTAATAACGTTACTAAGTCGACTCTTTACCCATCCGAATATAGTTATAAAGCGCACTAAGCGTAAGTATAACTAGATCGTAGCGGAACGATATTAGAGACCCCGAAGGGTCCCTCGCAGGTATAAAGATTCTTAAACGGAAAACGACAACGAGAACGACCTTATCTAAGGTAATAAACCCCCGCCGCTAGATAAGAATAACCCCCTAAGCGTATCTAAAGGCAGTTCTAAGGAAGAAGATAGCGAAGATAACTATCTTAGCGCAAGTAACGATCGATATAGCGGCCTACTACTAGAGAAGGTCCTTAAGGGTAACCCCCTAGCCCTAGGTAGTTCGCGATCCTTATACAATTTACTAATAAAAACGGAATAGATAAGGTTAACTATAACTACTATAAGGGCCTACGTATGGGCGACTCCCTCTCGTAGGCTTAATACGCCAATTACCGCCGTTACTTAGGCCTAGTTTACTTCTCCTCGCGAAGACGTACTCTAGAGCGGCTTAAAAAGCTTATAGGCATCCATCCGACCCTTATCGACTGCTATATAAATAGCTATATAGCTTTTATAGGGTTATTTCGCCACGATAAGCGGTGCCGGTACTACTACTAAAATCGATACTACCCCGGGACGACCCCCCGCCGCGCCCGCCGCTCGTTTACCTATATACCTCTTATATCTAGATTAACGGGTTAGTACCGCTACGCGGAGCGAGTAGACCTTCTAAAGACCTATTCGACGCTTTACTAAGACGTCTAGAGTAGTAGATTACTATATAAACTACGATACGGCCAGCTAGGATCGCTAGAATCGCTCTAGCAGGCCTTAGATCTCGCCTTATAGCTCTCCCTTAACGGCATATAGGTCGTCACTAGTAGGTACTAATACTACAGCACCCTAGTCGCTATTATACTACTTAATCTTCCTCCGCGGCTTCGCTATAAGCGTAGTAACACCCTTATAAGCTGTGTTATCTCTAGACTAAAGAAGTATAAGGATCTAGATAGCTATCTACGGCCGCTTATCTAGGAGCTACGAGAGCTAGAGTCGCCTTTAGGAGTCGAGGTATAGAACGCCTTAACACGGGCCTCCTTCCGCTTAAGGGCTGTTATTCCTCTTATAATAGGTAACGGGCCTGCTATTATAGAGGTAATAGGTATAAAGATACTAGGTAATACTATCGTCCTATATAGATACTACCGAGTAAAGGCAGAACGTTATATAAGTAAGAACAACTACTATTACCCCCGTAGCGTAGGCCTTATTTACCCTCTACGGACCTACCTAAGAGTAGATATCGCGGATATTATACTTCTCGGCTAGATATATAGACGTAATCTTAGTAAGAATAAACCTCCGGGGAAGACCTTCGTTGTTTAGTACGGTTCTCGCGGTTTTACTAGTAAAAACGGCCGTGCACGAGGGATCTTCTCCTCTAGTAGATCGCTCTACTAACCGCTTAGCTAGGTATCGAGCGAGAATCTTACTTACTAAGACTCTAAGCGATCTACTTCCCTCGGAGCTTCCCTATAGATATTATATATAATATTCTTCTTAACCTTACTAAGCTGCTTATAGGTCTTTAGACTAATACTAGGGGCAGCCTAGAGGATTAGGCGAACGCTAGGAACGACCCTTAGGCCGTTAGTAACTACCTTCTATTAAAGAAGGACTAATCTAAGATTTCTACCGCTTATAGAGGCCTAAGAGCGACTCTCCTACGATCGCTAGTAGATTTACCCCCGCGAGACCTTATTAAATACTATAAGAACTTTAAAGCAGCTAAATAGTAGGCCTAGTTAACCGTTTAGGGTCCTCCGTGCCTCGCGGGGCATCTATATAAGCGACCTTATAACTATCTACTACTATTAAGTAAGATCTTCGCCCTCTACTCGCAGAGAGACGTTTCTCAACACTAGATCGCGCAGATTAGGGGCCTCTGCAGGCAGTTTATATAGGAGCACGAGAGTATCTACTATAATAACGATAATAAGCGTCTTCTAGCTTATATATTATAGGTTTACAGCCTCCTATACCTCGCTAACGCTATAGAAGACTATAGTTCTACTCGTTATTAGTAGTAATACCCGTTTAAACGTCTCTACGGCCTTACTAAGCGACTCGCCCGCAGCAAAGCGAAACTAGACGATAGTATAACTAACGAGGTTATTAAGGAGGAATATTAGAACCTCCTTAAGCTGTTTAAACTACCTAGTAACGACTAGTAGCAACTAATATAGCTACGGCTTACTAGCAAGATGCCTAATACGATAATAAACACGCATAAGAGGCGGTTATTAAAGCGGGTCCTATAATACTATATAATAATAGATAAGGATAAAGACACGTAGGTAGCTCGTTTCGCGGAGTAATATACTAGATTTAAGCGCTATCTAGTCTCGGAGGATACCCTATCGTATAGTAGTATCGCCTCGTAGAGGAGGTGCCTAGATAACCGCGATAATAGTAGGATCTACTATAGATTACTATTCTTATCTAACTACGAGTATGCCCGAGTTCGTTACTACTTTAATATCCCCGGTTGCGGCTACTACGTTTCTATAGAGAGGTTTAGAGATGTGCAAAAGAGCGAGGAAGAGAAGGGGTTACTACTTGCTAGAAGCGTAGATAGCGGTAGAGGGCGCGTTTTCTACTTAGTAAACGATATCGTGTTACCTATAGGTGTTATAACGCACACCGATGCGCGCGGAGGTTAGATATATATAGTAGTTAGTCCTCTTAAGCGCTTATTATAGTAGATTAGGTATTAGTAGTATTAGGGGGGTAGTATTAGGGGTGGTAATCGATCGGGAGGGCTGCCCGCGGCGCTGCCCGCAGCTACGTAGGGGTGGGTTCCATATATAAAACGGTGGAATTACTAATAATATCTATTATTTCACCCTAAGATCTCGTGAATTTACTATAGAAAACCGTGAGATTACTAGTAAATACGGTGGATTACCCACTATTACCCCGTGGATTACCTATTAATAAGCGAGGAAACGGCGCGCGGGTTAGCCGGTTAATATTAGTGTGGATTCCAGTTGCCGCGGGTACCCTAGTGCTTGCGGGCGTTCTTGCAAAGCGCGACGGCGCCTTTGTCTTGCACGACCATGACGGAGGTTTCAATACGAGCGCAGAGATTTAATGACAAAGAGCCCTTGTGCATTCCGGGAATCCTTGCCTATCGTGAAGGATGAACGATGTGTCAACATTGCTGACACAGGGGTCGTTTCCCTCCTTCTCACAATCGCTCTGGAGCTATCGGTCAACTTCATCAACCGTGAATGCGGGTAAGAACCTCAATACAGATATTTGGGCACTTAAGGCAGATCCACCATGACTGATGGTCTATTTCGGTAACGTTCTGTTTTGCGTTGCAAGGTCCACCACCCGACTTACTGCGAACAAAGCAAGGTCAACAGCCTGCAATGTTTGCAGACATCTTTGCCTGACCCCTTGCTTAGCGTTCCGCTTTCAAGGCTTGGCAAATATTTCCTTGCATTCCCCTATCCCACAACCTCCTCATCTTTTCGGCACTGGGAGAGGAGGCTTTCTGATCGATGTTCCATTCATGCGGTGAGTTTTGTCAAACAAAAACTTTTCCGCGCACCCCCAAAACAGCAAAAACGCCAATATTTCCAACTTTCGCCACATGACCGTTAAAACCAAGTTCACCGCTACATAACACCATTCGCCGTAACCTCATACCCATGTACCCGCTGAAATCCAACCAGTCCGTCCATATCAGTCCAACACGCTCTGTATCATCATCGTTCGGTCTGGTTGCCTTGTGCCAATATCCCTTTGTCTTACGCACTCCAGATACCCGAGTAAACACCCCAGGATATACCTGCACTTCAATGCGCAGCGGCGGATCTGACCTTCCCTGTGGCAGCTGTGTCAGAACATTGACGCCACACCGTAGAGATGCCAAAAAGGGAACAATGGCAGCACTCACACGCTCGCCTCCTGCAGCTCCGTCACCGCTTTGCCGAGCCTCTCGCAGTACTCATGGCGCTCGCCCGGACTGTAGGTCGAGTGGCAGTTCGAGCCAATATCCCTGATCGCATCTTGGATCCGCGCTGCTACGCCATATCGTGTCTGGTCTTGGGGCGATTGGCAGTGCAGAGGGTCGAGGTCTTTGCGGATCGCCGTGACGTTTAGGATGGATGCTTCTACGTCGAAAGGCATGATCTGGTGGTTTGTGACGTCTCTTATGGATGTTTCGAGGGAGACTAGTGTGTAGGGCTGAACGGAATCATCTGTTTGTGGGGAAGGAAAGGGAGAGGTTGGATGTTTTGGTTCTACGCACCAAGCTTGCCCGGAATTTTGTACACCCTTGGCACGGCCAGGCGATGCTTGACCGGTGAGGCAACTGCAGATTTGGTTGCCTCCAGCAGCGGGTCGCTTGGTTGGTGGTTGTTCGGGCACGAGTAGAAGATGTGCGGGAGCGAAAAACTCCAGATGCATTTGTGAATTTCTCTGTCGGCATCGAGCGGACAGAAGACGGAAAGCGTGATTTTTGTAATAGATTCTGGACTGCGGTGAATTTCATGAATTGAGCAGATTTTATCGAGCTTTTCTTAATGCAGTTTACTTTACTTTCCCGGTAAAACATGGACCCCTTTCATATTAACATTTGCAATCCGCCTCCAAGTCATTCGAGCCCACCTCGCTGAAGAGCAGCATCCGGATCTCGGAACACGGAACCACAAGCTCAAGACCCGCGCAACGAGATGGTGCGGAAGCAAATTGAGTGATCAAATGTAAGCTTGGACAGTGCAAAATCCTGGATGGATGCTCACTCCATGGTGAAGGGTTATTCCTGTAGGCCAGTTTGTCTCAACCTCATAAACACTGGTTGCATCGTTTACGGCAACTGCGTCATTTGTTCATCATTACCACCCCTCAATTATTGGTGGCTATGATTGTCCATCCCATCAGGTCTTCTTTGTTATTTAACATAAACATGCAACGATGTGTTGTGCTTGACTTCCAAAAGCGTGCCGGAAGGCAAACCAACGGCATCACTAACACCGTTCGGCTTTGGTGATGGACGGAAAAAAGACATCACAATCGAGTAGTGCAAGGACAACGTCACTGTGGAAGAGCAACACATATGTTGGGAAGCAATGACTGAGAAACCAGCACTTATAAGTCTCTTCCATGAGAGCAAGTTCCTTATCCAACAGGCACACCCCACCTCCGTACCCAACAACCTTCAACCCTCAGGGGTAATCCTTTCATCACGACTTCTTTCACGAACACAAAAGAGTCCAATTCTACACTCAATATGGAGAACAAAACGACCATTGGCTCGCTCGGCAAACAGAGCTTGAAGTCTCGGTTTGGAAGTCCAACCTCTGACAGCGATGACATGATCAGGGACTTCGCCAACGAAGACAACTGGTCTACCGCATCTACCGCGAGGGGTGTTTCGGACTCCCCCGAGTCGAAAAAGCACTCGATCGAAGCGCAGCTCCAACATGAACGGCACATGAGACAAGATGTC
This sequence comes from Diplodia mutila, assembly GCA_022560015.1. Taxonomy (NCBI): domain Eukaryota; kingdom Fungi; phylum Ascomycota; class Dothideomycetes; order Botryosphaeriales; family Botryosphaeriaceae; genus Diplodia; species Diplodia mutila. Next base: position 41,935 of record JAFISB010000219.1, read on the forward strand.
GAGGACAAGGTCTGCAAGCTAAGGAAGCAGAGGCATTCCGACGCCAACCGTCTCGTGGAGCTCAAGCAGAGGAACGCAGACCTTGAAAGGCAAAGCCGTGTGGATGCCAACCGTGTTGCGGGTCTCGAGGAGATTGTCGCTGGACATGAGAAGCTTCACACAGAGCTGACTGAAAAACTCCACAAGCTGGAAGAGGAGAAGAAGGCTTCTGAGAAGGCTGCTGAGCGCCTGCTGAAGCAGAATGACAAGCCCACGATCTTATTCCTCTAAAAGGTCGAGGAATTCGTGGAGAACATCAGCGTTGAGGGCATCTTAAATTGCTGATTGAACAGTACGCGTGGCTTTTGAACATGGTCAATAAGCAGAATTAAGTCAATTCCTTTACGAGACAATGCGCCTTCTTTCGGCGCACTCAATGGTCCGGACATAGCACTACATACAAACAAACACCAAAAAAAAATTGAAAAACTTAAAAAACGAAAATCACCGCTCTTGGAACCCGACACATCACCGTCCGCACCCACTCGTATTCATCACCAGAAGCGCACCCGACCGAAGAGCCAACCACTTAGCTAAAAGCCGTTCCGAGGACGTACACCAGCAGCATGGCGAGGGGGGCGAATTGGAATCGCGACGAATTGGCGGTTATCAAGTCGGCCAACCGAGATCTCAGATACGACGTTGACAATTTCAAGAAGAGAAACGAGGACCTCAGAAAGGCAATCAAGCGCCTCGTAAAGGGAAACGAGATCTCTGAAGACGATAATGCGAAGGTCATGGAGGAAAACGAGCGCCTCAAGGCCAAAATCACGACCTTAAGATATAAACGGGATGACCTTACGGAGGAGAATACTAGGCTGAAAAATGACTTAGCCAAGCAGCAGCGCCTAGAAAAAGATTTTGCTCAATCGCTGCATCATGTCTATGGATGCTAGAGATGCTTGGAAGGCCAGTGCTGCGACTCTCGAGGCAAAGCTGAAGGAGTCCGACAACAAGAAGCAGCGCCTTGCGCAGTCCAACCAACAACTACAGAATCGCTGCGATCAACTTACTAAAACGGCGCGTTACTCAAATGAGAAGTTTGAGCAGCTCGAAAGCAGCTTGAAAACTACCCACGATGAAGCCGAGAGGCTGGAGCAGCTTGCCATTTGGTGGGACGAAATTAACCAAGATCGGAGTGCGAAGATGGCTCAACTCGAAAGTGCCCTCAAGAGTGCTGATTCCAGGTTCCGCAACAAGGCTAAGGAAGTTTCTAACGCTATTTTAGCGCTCGAGTTTGAGAAGAACGCCTACGCCGAGACGAGACGCCTTTGGAAATCTAACAAGGACGTTTACGCCGACACCAACGACTTGCACGAAGCTGAAAAGAAGGCACACGCGAGGACGAGAGCGCTGTACGAGTCTGAGAAGATCTTTCACATCAACATGTCAGGCCTGTACGAATATGAGCGGTCAACACACGACGAGCCCAAGGTCGCTCACGATGCTGCTCAATCCATGGTTGCAGAGCTCGAAAACAGGATCGCTGAGAGTATACATCGCGAGACCGAGACGAAGACCAAGGTGCCACACGACGCTGAACTTTCCGCACATAACAACAGCACGAAGGCCTCCCACGACGCCGCTCGATCCATGATTGCGAATCTCAAAAGTAAGATTGCTGATGTTGAGAACAGCGAGATAAAGACCAAAGATCTCTACGATGCTGAAGTCTCCGCGCACGGTAGGGTAAAGACTCTGTATACTGCCGAGGTCTCTACTTACGGTGAGACGAAAGTCCTCTATGAGGCTGCTCACTCGAAGATCGTGATGCTCCAAGACGAGATCGCCCAGGCTGGCCAAAACATGATGGAGCTTACGGACAAGCTCGCCAAGGCGAAGCAATCTGAGTCCGTGAGGGCGGACTCTTTGTCAGAGCTTACCGGGTTTCAAGCCGAGGCCGAGCAAAAGTTTCGACTCTTACGCACGGCGTTCGCAATGGAGCAGTCGGATGAGCCATTTGACTTTCTCTGGCAGCACCTCAATGCTCTGGTTCATGCATTCCCCTCTATTCCCTAAACAGGAGGATCGTTTCCCCCACAATCACATGTTCTCTGTGGGTTTCTTTGAAGAGGCATAGGAATCACACGAGGTATTTCATAAATAGTATCACCACAATCAAAACTTGTACAAGTCATCGGATTTGCTTAGTTCCGTCCAGCAGTGCCCAATCATTGTATAAAAAGAAGTACTGCTGTTATATATAGTGTAATGGCACCCAATACTAAATGAATCCCCACACAAAAACGCGGGGAATTAACGGAGCATTTGCAATGGGCGGTCCTGCACGCTCTTGAAAAGCATGACATCAGTGCCTTAATGGGCCAGGCATACCGCAAATAACCTACGGAACTCATATGAGGATCATAAAACAAGTGTTTTGCCCGTAAGTCAAAGGGCATGGCACTCTTTGTGGGTGAACAATTCCTATACGACATCCAGTTCGCCTACTATTGTTCAGAAACAATAGCTTCCAGAAACACATGCCATCCGAACTACTGAGCCTCCCAGGGTGCGCGAAATTATCTTCAAAATGGAATATAAAAAAAAAAAAGAAAATGTCCAACATCGTCCATTGAGCATCTCACCGCCACATGCATTTTCGAGAATCCTCAATGAGCAATCAAAACGCCAAGAGCGGAGGAAAGTCATCCGTCTTTCCCAAGATGAAATCATATATCTCGGACGAATAACCAATGCACCATCCCAACCTGTAATGCAGAACCACTTGGCCATGTACGGTGTGATCGGTGATGTACAGCTGTCGCATTGGCCCGACAAATTCCCCTTCTGTAAATGGGATGTCCTGCTCACATCCACGAAAGGCGATATGCCGCAAGTGCTCGAAACGAATGAGCCTCATCTTCTTGTAGAAGTCCGTCCACATGCTTTTCCATCCACTGAACCGACACTTGTACAGCGAGAAGTCCCTCAGGCTCCGCCTGAGATGCGTGAGCGTTCGGAGCATCGTGCTGGACTCGCACTGGAAATTAGAGAGCTCAAGCTTCGCAAGATTCGGCGGCCATTGCGCGCACTCGTTGATCGGGGCAAGCATGTCAATCCTTGACCTTTTTTTGAGGACTCCCCGATTACTTCCTTCGTAGAGAAGCGATATCCTCAAGCGGACAAGTGCCTTCATCGTGTTCAGGATGCGTGCCAGAGTTCTAAGCTCCCTCGACCAAAGCGTCTTGTGGCCGATTGTCACGTTAAAGTCGGTGAGATGTGCGTAGGTATTCTGAATCAGAGCGAGACTGGGCACCGCCTTGGCCAGAGAATACTCGACACTGTTACGCTCAGGCACCCAAGCGTGGTCGAGAGCGCCAAGGCCCCACCACTCGTCTCCGTCCAGCTTCAGCGTGAATTTCGTGAGGGCGTTCCTGCACAGCCCATTGCCCTTGCCAAGGGCACGCAGGACAAAGGCGAGAGGAGTAGCCTCTTCCCGAATCGTCAACGGTGTGCCTGGTCCGTGTGGCAGCTCGCCGAACCAGAGGTGGCGCCAAATGAACCAACCCGTCGTCGTGGACTTGGAGAACGACGCGCGGAACTCCTTCAGATGCGTGAACATCCGCAGCGCCGCCTCGAAGCTCTGGCACGCACGCTGATACCCCTCCATATTGTAGCTCGCCAGTTGTCCCTCCGTAGGCCCGTCGAGCGTGTTGCATGGATGTCCGTTGTAGATCTGTGCGGCGACGGTTGGGCGGCGTGCGTGTATGACCTTGTAAAGCGTCGGCTCGAGTCGCTGCGCGTTGTATTGCTCGAAGAGCTCGCCGCGATGCCTGTAGTAATTCTTCTGCGCCTCCGTATATCCATCATCGTCGATTTCAACGCCGTGCGTCAGCCCATGCTCGCCTGCCTTCATGCTAGCGTCGTCGCGACTGACTGGATTGTCCGAAGCTACACGTACCCCATGTCATAGGACCAAATCTGCACCACGTCCCGTAGTCGAGCCGTGCCAACCTCTGCGTCTGACGAAGGTGCAGTATCCTCACGACTCCAGCGAGCCTCGAGGATTTTGCGATGCTGGTGACACGTTTCAAGCCGTTGAGGTGCGCCCCGAATGTGACGTGGGCGAATAGTCCCCTATCGGCCTCGCGAGAGAGCCATGTGCAGCAGAGTCTGAGTCGCTTGAGCGTCGGTGCGTCGTCTATCTCTTCGACGATCATCTTGATCAAATCCACCGGGAGATTGCCCAGACAAGCGGAGCCAGCGTGGGGAGGCATTGTGCGAGGTGGATAGGGTATTTCATGTGCTTGTGAGGAAAACTGAAACCTTGAAATGATACCAAGGGAATTGGCGGAGGGAGATATTGTTGAGCGGCGGAGCGCAAATGAAAAGCTGTTTGCTCGAAACGACGTCTGGCTTACTCAGTAATTGAGGCGAGCCGAAACCTTTGTGGGCTGCAGCCACCCGTCTAACCGCTCACCTAAGCGAATTTCCCATACAAAGCGACATTTTATGTTGCTTGTCATGTTATGACAATGCCGTAAGACGGCGTTGGAAGTACCGTTTCGGAATTGCATTAGTCTATCTTTCAAAGCGTGACGCACGTGTCTGTTAATTAGCACAAGTACCTGTGAGTCTCGATCCGGTATGACTCTGAACATACCCGCCCGATGAGAATTGTTGAAAATACTGTGCTTTACAAAACACCACTACAATTATAAAAGAAAGATTGCTGCTCCAACCTGTTTTGTTCAATATCGCCATCTCGGCACCGTGACATGAATTCATTAAAACTGTGTGTGGCAAAAATCTTTCGGGTAATGCTATCTGACTTTTCTTGGACCGCACCAATCTCACTTGTGCAACAATCTTGAAGAGACTGAGAAACCCTCTCCCGCAAGGCGTTGTGGTTCACCGCTCCGATGGCGTAGTGCGACGGGGAGAAAGGTGGTGAGGTGGTGGCAGATGGCGCAGACATCTGCGTCAACCTGACCCGCAGCATTCACCACGAGGAACCCATTCCTTTGCAATCAACATGGTTTCCCACTGGAACGGTGGAAGCCTGGCGATTGCGCAGCTGTACTTGGCCTACTTCGTTTCTGCAAAGTCAAGTCAGATACAACAGAGACACGGACAAGGGGGTGGTCAGACTATGTGTGGCATCCGGAAGGGTCAGTTCCGGGATGTCCTCGTAGGAGTCGAGCAGGTGGTACAGATGGGCCGCTGCTCGTCGCTTGCTGGCGAATGATCTCGCGCTGGGCGCAGCGGAGTTGGGCCAACTCCCGGTCGGGCCTCGCGCCTGCATGCTTTGCGGCACCATCACTGCCTGAAGATTTCGAAGATGTCTCCATGATAGCGGACAGGGTCAATTTTAACGACGAGTGCTTTGGAGCTGCAGAGTATCAGCGCTGCAGATAGTTGCTGGACCTAGAATCATTTCGCTCCTGTGCGGTCGACAAAGCTCTATGAAATCACAGCTTGAGGGTGAATGAAGGCAGCCGTTTGCCTGAAAGTTTGTTCAGCGGACGCATAAGCTTGGCGATTGGGAAGGGGGAGCGCGAATGTTTTGGGTGATGCGCAACCCTGGACTTCTCTTATGGCTGTCGAGGTTGTGGTCGCACCGCGGGGTTTCCTCATCATTCGCCAGGTTGGGTGGTGGAAGGTGACACGGCTTTCCGCAGGCTGACAGTGAATGCACGCGGTGAGACGCGCGACCGGGGCAGCGAACTCTGAAGAGGCACATGATAGGAAGAAGCGGTGAGCCAGCGGAGCGGCGACGCCCTTTGCCGCGCATAGATGAGGCATTCCAGCTTCCTTGCGTATGCAATGGCTGTAGGGCAAAGGCTTTCCACAGAGAAGGTGTATGATAGACTGTTCTCGAGAGTCAGGCCCATCTAAATCAGCGCTGCAGCTACGAGCCAGTGGAAATTCTTTCTTGGAAATACAGCGGTAGTTATCAGTGCAAGAGTTGACACGGACCAGTAAGCGGACTTTTTTCTCACATTCATGCTACACAAAGTTTGAATTTGTAGATCCTGCTTAGCCTGAATGAAAAATAATGTCGACGGAACAAAGAAACCCTTGTTGTTTACAACAATGAGTGATTCGTTAGTGGATCTCGCAGGTGTATAAAATAATCCCCGCACATTTCAGACACAAGCCAGCGCTCAAACACAACACTTATCGCTGTTGTCTACCTACTCTCTCTTCCTGGTCAGGTCTACCACTGCTCATGATGGTGAGCGGACCCGCCTCATCGGAGCCGTCCTGGAAATTAACATCGACGTGAAGTGTGCGACAAGAACAGTGGTGATCGGGACAGTTGCCTGTTGTCTGCAAAGCGCATTGAAGGCAGCGTGTGACGAAGCTGGAGTGGCAACGTGGAAGTGGCCGCAATGAACAAATTGCACAGGTACTAGATTGGATCCTTCGTTCTCCTACCTCCGACAAGAAGAAGGCGCTCGCGTAGGCGATCGGTGTCTACAAAGAAGTGCAGGTGTCTTTTTCGCTCCGGTTCTGTTCGGAAATCATGTGCATACATAATGGTCTCATGGTCAATTTCGGAATGAGCGCTTCAGGAAATACAATGCAACTGTGACCGCAAGGTTGAGGGGAAATGTGGAGGAAAGGCAAAAGCAAGAAAAATCACGGAAAATACGGTACGTTGGTTACCGTACGGCGCTCCGGTAAGTGTACAACCAATGAAAAAGCATTTCCCTTCTTTTGTGTTACTCCGGTGAGCGTAGCGGCCAGCTGCTCCGACATCTCGACCGGTCGTCGCCACGGCGACGTAACACACGTGGTATCTCTTAATGCCGTCATCCGGCTACCCGTCATTCTCCACCAGCCTACATGCTTAAATTGACGCCGACCTCCCTCCATCCTCCATCATCTCTACACCTACAACCAAAATCCACAACTTTACATCACACCAACTTCGACATCATGCCTGCCAGCAAGACTGGCACCATGACAGCGTCCGAGCATGCCGCGCTTCTTGCCCAGAAGGCGAGCCTCGAAGTCAAGCTACGCATCTTGCACAAGGAAATCCGCCTCTTGGAGAGGGTTGTGCAAGCACGCGAGGCGAGGGTCGAAGCCATGGAGAGGCAGATGCTCCGGCACTTGACCGAGGGCCCGTCGTGAGCTGCCTAATTAGCCTTTCCCGAGCGTGTTTAACTTCGTACTGACGTAAAAAAAGGAACCAGAACTGCCCGGCCCGCCGCAGCGACGGTCAGCCGGGCTTCGAAGATGACCCACGCGCGACGAAGCCGCGTACGACGAACCACCTCCTTGAGTACGACGACGACTCGGGTGTTGTTTCCGACGGAACTAGCTTGGATGGCTAAGGGAATCCACATGGATGATGGAGTTTCTGGACATTCGAAGGACCGAAATGCTGGGTTCATGTTGCAATATAAGCTGTTTTAGTACTAGTAGATAGCTTAGTCATCCGCATTGGGTTATAAAGGCACCTTCGGGTGACCCTCCCCTCTACTCCTCATGCCACTCCTTAGTAGAAGTCTAATACGATCCTTCTTTATTATTTTTTGCAATAGTTATAAGCCCGGCCGCGTTATAGATACTTTCTACTATCTAAGCGCACCCTCTTAACTACCATCTATCGTTCTAAGGCATCTAGACGATACCCTTAATAGAAACGTCGTTATCGTTTTTAGCCCTTAATAACTTTAATAACCTCTCGTTTTATTACTAGTTCATTAAAATAATAGCTAAGCATTAATAATAAGTATTATAACGTGTTACTAGACCTCTTATTACTTTAATTAGCTAATCGTCGCGGTATATTACTATATTCTAACCCTTATAGGCGCTATAACCGCCTCCTTAACCTACTTCTCGCTTAGTAACGCCTAATTACTAGTCGTTACTACCTACTATATTATCCTCTAAGCTAATCGTCGTGCTTAAGATAGCTAAGGACTAGGAGAAATAGTACTTTATTATTATCTCTCGTTTAAAGAAGGTAGAGATCTTCGAGTTTATCGATTCTTCGTAAGAATATCGTCTAACGTAACTAATTAAGCCTTAGAAGCCTAAACGACCTACTAGTATACTAATAAAAGTAGATAAAGAAGAACTTCGCTAGAAGCGAGAGTCCTATCGTAAGAATAAGAAGAAGTACGATAAGCTTAAGAAGAAAATCTCTAATCTATTAACGGTTATTAAAGACTCTATATCGTTATCGTTACTACTACTACTATAACGACTTAAGGACGCATACTCTTATATCTAGCTACGCGCCTTAAAGGCACGGCTAGAGCCGTTATACTTAATTAGATAAGAGCTAGTCCTAAATAAGCTTTATAAACTAGCTAACCTACTAACGGCCTAAGGTATCGCTAAATAGCTATCCGACTAGGAGGAATACGTGCATTAAGTAAACGTAATTAAGCTTTCTAATATCTAAGGACCCCGAGGTATTTAAACCTTTCTTAAGCCGATTCTAGCGCACGATTCTAAGTACGCAATACCGTTGCTTTTAGATATTCGTAATAATAGGATAAACTAAGACGTCTTTAACGTTATTACCAACTATCGCTAGTACTATAGGCAGAAGCAAGCTGTTCTTAGAACTAAACTACGAGTAACCTTTACTACTACCTTACGCGGGTAATCTTAGAATAAGCTAACTCTATCTAAATACGTCTACGGCTACCCTTACTAGTATAACTAATGCTAGTATCTAGTGCCTAATACTCTAAACAAGCCTAAGGATTAGAGGCCTAATAAGAAGATATAGGATAAGGTTAATAAGGTAATAAAGGACCCTAATACGAAGAAACGGGTTAAAGCCTCCCTCGCTCGATCTAAGTAGATCGCTAGTAAGCGCAATAACAATAAGCCTAAACGGGAAAAGTAGGCTTTAATAATAGATAGCGAAGATAATACGTCTATTAGCTTATTTATATCTAAGGTTATTACTAATAATAATCCTAGAGCAAGCTTATTTACCGCGAAGCGTAAGGAACGCCTTACTAGTCTTTAGCTATTATAGCTAGTAGATACTAGATCCTTATACTATATATACAACCGCTATATAAAGAAGCGATATACTAAGAGACGTAATACTAGCCTAGATAACTTTATCGTCTACGGTAATACTAAGCTATCTATTAAGTTATTTAGTAACGTTTACGTTAATGCTAAACGAGAAGGTAAAGGTAAGTAGATTACTTTACGCGACGCTACTTTTATACTCTTATTTATAGCGAACCTCGTTTCTATCGCTAAAATAGGCGAGAAGAACGTCTATATCGACTCGGGACGAAAGTATCTTTATAATAAGAATACTAATACCCCCGTATATAACCTAATCTATATAGAAGGATAATTCTTTATAGAGTACGTTTAGATAGAACTATTAAGAATCGCGGCTAGATATACTACCCGTAATCTATCTACTACGTAATAGTATAATATCTTCGCTTATATAAGCTAAGGAGTTATTTAAGTACTTCTATAAGTAGTTTAAGGAGTAAAGCTTACGGAGGATCTAATGCCTACGTATTATAACGTTTACGCGCGTTTAAAAGTATACTAGCTTATCGCGCGTTTAAATAACTACGAGGAATCGTTAGATTAATCTTTCTTTAGGATAACTACGGACCTTATTTAATTAATTCCCGCATATAACTAATACGAGTAGATTACCTACTTAGAATGCGTAGTAACGCACTACGCAATCTAGGAGTTATACGTGTTTAAGAACGAATGTAACCGTATAGTTCTAAACACCCTTACGCAGATTCCTACTAGATTTAGCTATAGAATAGCGTTTCTAAGGTTAGATAGCGAAAGATCTTTCACCTAACAGTTTAAATAAGAACTACAACATCGAGGAATTATATAGGAAGTTACTACTCCCTATACCCCTACTTAAAACGGATACTCTAAGAGGTTAGGACATTTACTTATCCTTAAAGCACGCGTAATGCGTGTAGGAGTAAACCTACCGGAGTCCTTATAGCTAGAAGCGGTTAGAGCAGCAGCTTATATTTATAATTAAACCCCTATCTAACGTCTTTATTAGAAAATACCGTTTAAACTTATTTATGGTGTTAAACCTAACGTGTCTTATATAAGGATATATAGTTGTAAAACCTACGCTCTTAATAAAACCATCCCTTATAGTAATAAGCTATACGAACGAGTACTCGTTAGTTACCTTATTAGATACGATTCTACTAATATCTACCGCGTGTAGTACCCCCTAGGGGACCGCATTATTTGCTTAAGGGACGTTACCTTTAACGAATCTACCTTCTACCACCTAGAGGAGTAAGAAAGCTATACTAAGCTTCTAGAAGTAGAAGAAGAACCCGCTAAGGTCGTTCTACGCATTCGCTTAAGCTTAGAAGATATTATTAACTTAGATAAGTCGTTATCTAAGGAAAATTTCACTCCTTAGA